>JAODAL010004621.1:0-153937 GCA_025379985.1 Phyllomedusa bahiana
AAAGGGGGTGCAAAAATTTAAAAAAAAAGGCGAGGTCCCCTTTTTTCCTTCTGTCCCCTTTAGGCTCAATTTTAGGGATTTGTCTGAGGAATTTGGGCAACCTTCTTTTAAATTGCCCCTTTTTGAAATTTTGGGGAGGTTTAAAATTTTTTCCCCCCGACCCGGTCCACAGGGCCACAGTCTGCAACTTTAACTCAACTATTTATGAGTTTTTAAAAATTTTGGTTTTTTGGGCCCTAGATGTAAAGTTATTGCCCCGCCAGTGGACCCATTTCTTATTTTTTTCAAAAAATGTTTTGGGATGTGCAAAGCCCAAATTTTTTGTTTTTTTTATACTATTTTTTATTGTTCCCTTTTACTTGCTGGGACAAGTCACATCCCCAAATTTGTTTGGTTTAGCCAAAAAGGGGGATCTTGTTCCCCGTGGTCATGTTGGGGGGGTTTTCCTTCCTTTCCCCCAGTTTGGGGGTGTGTCTTCCCGTCCCCGTGGTGGTTTTCCCCCCTTGGGGGGTTAAACCCAAAATTTTAAAAAAACCAGCACGTCCCGCCTCTCTTCCTGACCTATCACCTGAACCGTTGGGATTTTTTTTAAAAAGCAACACTCCCCTTGCCCTCTGCCCCGGATTGTTTGGGAGCTTAGGGTATGTTCACAAGTCTAAAACCCCCCATAGATTTCCAAAATAAAATGGGCGTGTTACTCACACATGCATATTTAAATTTTTGTATTTTGGGGGGCCCGGAAAGGGAAAATTTCCCTTTAAAATTTTTTCAGTTGTATTTAAAGTATAAAAAAAATAGTAAAGGAAAGGGAGAAATCTTTCCACAGGGCCCAAATGTTGTTTTCACGTTGAAATTACACACTAGCGAGCGTGGAATTTCAATGACACAATGAATGTGTTTTGTGTCACACCCCAAAAGTATGTGGGCCCCAGGAAGCATAAACCCTTTAAAGTGTTTTAGCGAGTGTTTTAGCGGTTTTAAAACGAAAAAAAATTGGAAAAAAACCCAAATTTTTTACTAAAAAATTTGGGGGTCCGAGATTTAAAAGGTTATTTTTCCCTTTAAAAAATTTTTCTTAATTCATCATCGCCCGGGTTCAAACGCGCCATTTTTTCCGTTCCCGTAAATTTTTTTCTCCCCGCCAATCAGCACCCGAGCAAGGGGGGGATGGAATGTCACCGTGGGGGGTGTAGGGATTTTCATTGGTGCTGAAATCACATGACCCCCTTTTATCTATTCCCTGAACTTCCTGTTCCCGGGGCCCTAGGCTTCCAACAGCGAAAAGAACCCGGGTAGCCTGTCTCTTTGCTAGCTTTTTTCAAAATTTGTAGAGGACTATTTGCCCTCGTTTTTTCTTTCTGAAAAGGGTCCTTTAAAAGATCAGTTGCTTAGGGTACAGCAAAAACTAGAGAATTTTTTTAGTATTAGTTAGAGATTTGGAAAAGCCCCAGTGCTTTGGCCCCCACATTATAAAAAGTTGTTGGCCCCTGGTGTTAAAGTGGCCCGCAGCGCTGTTTCCGTGTCCCTGCTGTGGTACACCTGCTCTGTTTTTCGGTTAGCCTTGAAGGGGATGGATTATTTTGGGGTAAATTTTTTTTTTCTGGCTCTTGTAGCCTAATTGTCTTGAAAGATGTCCATGTACCCCAGTTTACTGTTAGGATGTTAACCCAGTTTCCCCTCCCCGTTTGGGTGTAAAAAGAATGGTGTTCCTTCTCAAGATTTTAAATGGGAATCGGAGTTTAAATCGCAATCAAGGATCGAAAACAGGCGAGATGATTCCAAAAATTGAAATTGACTGGGCAGTTTATTGGCCGAACGCTATCACTATCGGCCCCTTTCTACTGTACTTCATCTGTCTTGACCGCTAGCCTGTGACTTGATTACGACTGAACACCGCCTGCCCTGACCTTCCCCTTGTGTCCTACATTTATGTCTCTGCCTAACCCTCTAGTACCTTGCCTGTCTGCTGGCCGGCAATGTTGAAGGTGAAGGTCAGGGCTCCTTACACTCTGTTGCTCAACCAGGCCCCACAGCAAACTTCAGGACACCACAACAGATCTACTCCTGTTGGTGAAACAAACATACCAGATGTATATTAGCAAGTAGCAGAGGGTGGAAGTAAGCGATAAGGCTACATATGGCTTCTTTGTAGTTTTTTAGGCTCAGTTCACATCTGCATTGGAGGTTCTGTTAGTAGCCTCTGCTGTAGATTACATAAAAAATGATGGAAACAATGTCAAACACTACGATAGAAAGTTGCTGGTCCCCATTATAGTCAAAGGGATCCGTCAAGTGCCATTGGTGTATACCAAGAAACAGATCCAGCACCGCCATTATTGCATTTCTAATCCTATGATGACCCAGGAAAACGGAAATAAGAGTATAAGATATAGAAGTGGGAAAACTATATTGGTAGGCCCATTCCCTATCCAACCTGGCAGTACATCTGGAAGGCGGCAGCTAGGTCGTTGGTTTGCGTTGCCCAGAAGGAGAACTTATATAAGATTCTCCTCTTTTGGTACCACACACCTGATATTCTCCACAAGGGGTTTCCTCAATCCTCTCCTAACTGTTGGAGATGTCGGGCTGCGGTGGGGACTCTTCCCCATATCTTCTGTGACTGCCCCGCCTTGCAGACGTTCTGGCTTCAGGTCAGGGACTTATTGGGGGACATTCTGGGGATGGAGTTTTCGCTTGACCAAATGATATACTTGCTCAATGGGCCAGTTGAGAATCTCTCCAGGGACAGGACTAGACTCATGTTGCCCATCCTCACGGCAGCCAGATGCCTGATAGCGAGTAGATGGAAACAAACTGCCTCCCCTGGGATATCTGATTTGATTCATGGATGAAGGAGGTATGCCGAATGGAGCACCTGACGGCCTCCTTGCAGGATAAACTGGATCTCTTTGAAAGGACATGGTCTTTATGGGACACGTATTGGATTATGAACTCCTCCTGAGTTCTTTACGGAATGGCAGTTAATGACCTTGGTGCCCCTTCCCCCCCCCCCTTCTTTCTCCTTTGTTGTACCCCCCCCTTTGTCTGTCTGTCATGTTTTGTCTGGTCTTCCCCTGACTATTAGTTGAAAGATTTATATGTTCCTTATTCTAAATTTTGAGGATGACAGATTTCTATTTCTGTATACTTTGATGGGGCAATAGCCTACGAATATCCTCAACGTTATGATTAGTCTTATATCATTTTTGTGAGCTACTGCAGTAGCAATCTTTCGTGGCTCTTATTGAATGTTGTATGTTACCTGTTTATACGAAAAATTGTAATAAACTTTCAATTGAGAAAAAAAAAAGAGAATAAGAAATGAACAAGGACTTACACACAGGTCTGCGCCGGGGCTGTAGACTACAAGCGGTATAACATTTTTAATGGTCAATGTAAATGAAGTTCAGCCAGCTCACTGGATTTGGAATAGCAGCTCGATGTCAGGGTGCACGGCAACTCCCGGAGGCTACCAGTGAGCAACAAGTCCAAAAAAACCAAAAGGTCAATGAAGCCAGCGCAGATAAAATGCTAAGTTTTATTGTAAATGTAAATAATTGTCAAAGTGACTGACAAACCCTTTTGCTTTTTTAGGGTTTACAATAAAAATTTTGCTTTTTTACACCCGTTTTTGACCTTTTGGTCTGTTTGGACCTTTGTAATTTTTAATGGATTTACAATAAAATTTTGCATTTTATCGGCGCCAGCTTTATTGCCTTTGGTCTTTTTGGACCTTGACATTTTTATCAGGGTGCATGCTGAGTTGATTCAATGTCCAATTTACATTCATTGGGACAAATAAAAAAATTATTGCCTTTAACGTACAACTATTAACTGCTGTTAGCTCTAATGGCTTATGAGGTTGATAGTCTTTAAGCATTGGGCCCCATCTCGTATTTGTATGTACTGATATTACATTCCTCCATGATAGACATCTATGAAAATACAGCTATTACCTATTGTTCGGATTACTCTGCAACTTATTTTTAAATAATCAGGTTTTTTTCACATATCTCTAGATGCCAATTCTTAAATTTCTTATAGATGAATCTATCATTTGGTGACGCTATTCAAGCAAATCTAATGAGATAATCAAGAACAGCGGCACACTGTGTCCATTAAAAGACTAATTTCTTTATCGCACTCCCACATGCCCTCAAATGAGGCTTCTGTATTATGATTGTTGCACAATAATTCCCTGTAATATGTTTTCACTTCATGAGCAGTTTCAGCCTCCCACTTACCTCATCACCATGGACTAATTGACAAAATGCTTCTCGAGGGATTGTGGGGGTGAAGCTATCACAATTAGTTACAAAATGCGACGAGTTACATAATATCACAGATCATTGATTAGAAGGGGATTTCTCCAAACTGTAAATACTCTGTTTAGATGTAAAGGCCTTAAAGACACATCCCAGGAGGCCTATGTATTGCAGTCATGAATGCAGTATTACGGATGATAGCCACAAATAACCTTAACTGTTTCATTGCTTTCCATTATATTTTTTTGACCCAAGCATCGCTAATTGAGTGTTTCAGTCCATTGCAACATGAAGCTGTGATATGTGTATGTTAGGACTGGTCTAAATAGAGCTACAGCTGCTTATGTACTATCTTTATTGAATTATTAGGCATCTGCCAGTGCAATACTGTTTACCCGATCTTTAAATAATATACTATACCTGTTTATAATTATAAGATAAATAATTCCTTCTAGAAAATAGTAGCTATAAGATTATTAGATTTATGTTTAGTGATGAGCGAACCCTAAAAAGTTTGAGGCGAACCTCGAAATTAGAGGCGTCCGGTTCGAAGTTCGAGTCAAGCCCGAACTCGAACTTCGAACCCCATTAAAGTCAATGGGAGAAGATGTTCAGGTTAATTTTTATACCTATACAGGTGAGGAGAAGCTGCAATTAGCAACCAAAAGAGTAAACTGGATGCGTGGAACAACTTAGTGAATAAAATTTGGCTCTAAGGCCATTTGCACACGGCAATAACTGGGACGTAATTCAGTCCGTAATTACGTGCCGGAGTGCGCAAATAACGGGCTGAATCCGTCCCAGTCATTACGGTAATCCACAGTTCTCATAGAGAACTATGGATTACGTCTCCTCTCCCTGCTCGGCGAATACGCTGAGGGGGGAGATAATTGACATGTCACTTTCTAGCTGCGTATAAGCGCCGCTAGCAATGACTGTCTATGGGCCGGCAAAGTGCCGGCCCCCCGCTCCTGCCCCGCCCCTGACCACACGGCGTAACTGGGGGGGCGTAATTACATCCCGCAGTTAACCCGTGTGAACATAGCCTAAGAGTGACATAAAAAAATTGAGAGGCTAAAATACTTCATTCCTTTCAATGGCTAACTGAAAAGATGAGGTGAGCTTGCAAGCAGAGACATAGCCATAGGAGGTGCAGCGGTAGCAGCTGCTACAGGGCCCTGCATCCTGAGGGGGCCCAAAATCCCCTTTGACACATAAGAAGACACCGGTATTGGAAATGGCACATGGTAACTGGCAGGAGACCCATTTCACTTTTTGCACCAGGGCCCAAGAACTTCAAGTTATGCCTCTGCAGGCTGGACTAGATTAGACAGCAGTACCATTGGTGACAGCGAGGACATGGCAATGGGGAACAGCGAGGTTCAGCTTCGACAAGACTAAGCAGCAGTACCATTGGTGACAGCGAGGACATGACAATGGGGAACGGCGAGGTTCCGGTTCGACTATATTAGGTGGCCATACCATTGGTGGCAGTGAGAACATGGCAATGGGGAACAGCGAGGTTCCAGTTTGACATGATTATACGGCAGTACCATTGGTGGCAGCGAGAACATGGCAATGGGGAACAGCGAAGTTCCCATTTGACTACATTAGCCGGCAGTGCCATTGTTGGCAGCAAGAACATGGCAATGGGAAACAGCAAGGTTCCGGTTCAACAACATTAGGTGGCAGTACCATTGGTGACAGCGAGAACATGCCAATGAGGAACATGGAGGTTCCGGTTTGACTAGACTAAACTAGACTAGAGTTTTTTAGTATTTTAATTCTAGAAAACACATTTTTTAAATAGGAGGGAATTCCACTATGTCTTTATTTTTGAGTTTTTTTAATTGTATTAAGTATCTTGGAATGCTATGCCCATTATATGTCAATTGTCTAGGAATTGCGATGAGGTGGTACCTGAGCGAGAGGAGAGGGGTGCGAGCCCGTTTTTTCTTCCGACAAGACGGTTAAATGCGTAAAAAAAAATTTTTCCCTTTCTTTGTGTCCTAATGCCTTCCGCTATCTTACTAGTGGATTTCCTGACATGGTGTGGGGATGGCAAAGCCCAGTATTCCTATACTGGCTGACTTGAATGACATTTTTTATTTGGCTTAACATTTTAACTGTTCTCTGTACCCATATATTCTTGCGTATAATTTTTCCAACCTAATAAAAAAGAATCCCCTGGTGTCGCATTTCCCTCTTAAAAAAAAAAAAGCAGTGATTATTGGTGGCCACTCTCCTTGATCCACGTTACAAGATAAAAGTGAGCAATTTCCTTCCACCCAAAGAAATTGACATTAAAATGCAGGATTTTGAGACAGTGCTCATTGACCAACTTACCGACTTGAGACATCTTTTGCATCTTCACATTCTAATATCACAGTGGAACAACGTCAGCAATGTGGCAGCAGTAGAAGGGCAAATAGCCGCAGCAATCAGTGTGACAGAACCCCACTGGGTGACATTTGGCAATTGATTTTACCACCTCACCTCAGGGCAGCATTCAGACACACAGAGACCGCCTTAAGACCATGGTCCATGACTATCTGTGGCTCAACATCGATGTTTTGGGACTTAGTCTGGACCAATTCAACTTATGGGTGTTCAAACTGGATGAATGTCCTGAGCTTGCTCGACACGCCATAGAAGTTTTATCCTTCCCAGCAGCCAGCGTTCTCTCTTAACAACCATTTTGTTGCCCCGGTTGCCGATGTCACTGACCAGTAAACTGTAGCACATCTTCTTGACAATGGGAAATACATATTTAAACTACACCACATCTTATGTCTGTAGTTCCTGTGCCTGGTGCTTCTACAAATTGTAGATTTACAAGTCTTATGGCTGAATTTATTTTGAAGTATAAACCTATATGAACTTTATGTGCACTGCATACACCTCTTCCTCTTTGTAGTCCTCCAAATCTTTATTTTTTAAATGCCTCCACCTGTACTACCACCAAATGTACTAAGTCCTATCATCCTGAACCTCGATGTTTCCCATTGCCATGTTCTTGCTGCCACCAAAACTACTGCCACCTAATCTTGTTTAACCAGAACCTTGCTGTTCCCCATTGCCTAATCTTGTCGAACCGGAACCTGGCTGTTCCTTGTTGCCTAATCTTGTTGAACTGGAACCTCGCTGTTCCCCATTGCCTAATCTTGTTGAACGGGAACCTGCATGTACCCCACCTTCATGTTCTCGCCGCCACCAATGGTACTGACGTCTAATGTAGTTTGCTGCACCTCCTATAGCTATGCCCCTGCTTGCAAGCTGTCCTCTTCATCTTTTTAGTAAGCCATTGAAAGTAATTTAGTATTTTAGCTTCTCAGTTTTTTTCTGTCACTCTTAGAGCCAAATTTTCTTCCCTACATTGTTCCAAGGAATACTGTTTACTGTTATCGATTGTAATTACAGCTTCTCTCCACCTGTCTAGGTTCCCCACTGCCATGTTCTCGCTGCCACCAATGGTACTGCCGTCTAAACTAGTCCAGCCTGCAGAGGCATAAGTTCCAGTTCTTCGGCCCTGGTGCAAAAAGTGAAATGGGGCTCCTGCAAGTACCTTATGCAAGAACCTCAAACAGTCACACTCCAAACTCCACTATGGTGAAGACCAAATAGCTGTCGAAGGACACCAGAAACAAAATTGTAGCCCTGCAAAAGGCTGGGAAGACTGAATATGCAATAGGCAGAAATCAACTGTGGGAGCAATAATTAGAAAATGGAAGACATACAAGACCACTAATAATCCCCCTCGATCTGGGGCTCCACGTAAGATCTCACCCCGTGGGTTCAAAACGATCACAAGAACGGTGAGAAAAAAATCCCAGAACCACATGGGAGGACCTAATGAATGACCTGCAGAGAGCTGGGACCAACGTTACAACGGATACCATCAACAACACACTACACCACCAGGGACTCAGTTTCTGCAGTGCCAGACGTGTCCCCCTGCTTAAGCCAGTACATGTCCAGGCCTGTCTGAAGTTTTCTAGAGAGTATTAGGAGAATGTCATATGGTCAGATGAAACCAAAGTAGAACTGTTCTGATCCCAGCCCCATAGAAAACCTTTGGAGGGAGTTGAAGGTCCGTGTTGCCCAGAGACAGCCCCAAACATCACTGCTGTAGAGGAGATCTGCATGGAGGAATGGGCCAACATACCAGCAACAGTGTGTGCCAACCTTGTGAAGACTTACAGAAAATGTTTGACCTCTGTCATTGTCAATAAAGAAGATAGAACAAAGCATTGAGATGAACTTTTGTTATTGACTAAATACTTATTTTCCACCATAATTAGCAAATAAATTCTTTCCAAATGAGACAATATGATCTTCGGGATTTGTTTTCTCACTTTGTCTCTCATAGTTGAGGTCAACCTATGATGTCAATTACAGACCTCTCTCATCTTTTTAAGTGAGAGAACTTGCATAATTGGTGGCTGACTAAATACTTTTTTCTCCCACTGTATATGTGGATCATAATAATGCACTGGCATATTACAGCGTTGCAAAATTGCACTTTTTGGCATTGAGTAAGATTTAGCAACAGAGACAACTATATTTCCTGGATATATATCTCTATGACAATAGCACATGGTATATTTCAAAGGTATTTCACCCCCAAAACTGCCAAAAATGAACTTTTCTCCCCTCAGTATCATTTTCAGCAACCAACCACTATTTAAAATATATTTCTTTGTATAGATTTGGAGACGGTGTGTTATACAATTACTGAATCCCCAAAACTGCAAAAACTTATTTATCTTCAATCACAATAATTTACAGCAACCAACCACTATTTGAAATAAATTTCTTTCTATGGGAGATTTGGTAATGGTCTGTTATGCAAGAACTCTACCCCCAAAAGTGGCAAAATGAAATTTTCTTCAATCAGAATAATTTGCAGCAGCAAGCAAACAGTATTTGAAAAAGATTTCTTCCTATGGGAGATTTAGTAATGGTCTCTTATGCAATAGCTGTACCCCCAAACCTGCAAAAATGAACTTTTGGGCACTCAATAAAATTTTCACCAAGCAACCACTATTTGAAAGACATTTCTTTCTGAAGGATATTTGGTAACGGTGTCTTCTGCAATAGCTCTACCTCCAAAACTGCAAAAATGAACTTTTGGGCACTCAACAAAATTTTCACCAAGCAACCACTATTTGAAATAGATTTAATTCTATAGGAGATTTGTTAACAGTGTCTTATGCAATAGCTGTACCCCCAAAACTAAAAAAAATGAAGTTATGGGCACTCAATAACATTTTCACCAAGCAACCACTTTTTGAAATAGATTTCTTTCTATAGGAGATTTGTTAACAGTGTCTTATGCAATAGTTGCACCCGAAAACTGGAAAACTGAACTTTTGGGCACTGAATATGATTATATGAGTATGATGTATATGAGAGTTAGGCATTATGTGAGCCTGCCAATGTCGCCAAATAACAGCTTCTGTGTGTGGGAAAGATGCCGCCAGCAATACAAAGCTCCCTAACTATTGCTGTCTATGATTTCCTAAGCTTGCTATACACCCGCAAACAAATCTAAATAGCAGCTTTTCCTGTCTAAAATCGCTGAGAAATCTTGTGCCTGCATGCATGAAAGCAAGCAAACAGACAGAGAGCATTCCGTTCAGTACAGAGAGTGAACTGCAAATGGCGTTCACAAGGAGAGACAGTGAAATATATATAACAGGGTCATGTGATTTTAGCAGCCGATGAGAGCCCTACACCATCAGTGATGACGTTTTTAACACTTCTCTGTGCTCTGCACTGATTGAATGGCCGCCAGAAGTGCAGGAAGCAGCTAAAAGTGAAACTAAAAATGGTGTTAACACTATTTATGTTAAGACTGGTTGAAATAAAGTTATAGTTGAAATTCGGGATGCAGTTGCACTGGTATTGATTGCCATTCTTTGCAACTGATAGGCGCATGTTAGGATTGGTTTTCATAAAGTTGCATTTGAAGATTGTGACGCAGCCGCACTATCGCAAATTGCCATCCTTACTCCATGTCTACTAAGGGCATCTTTAGTGCGCATGCGCGGGACCTATTAAATCCTGCGCATTTCATTGTGAGTCAGTTCCGGCTCCAAGAACAGAATGCATACACAGCATAATTTGATGTTATTTTGATATTATTTCACCCGATTCTTACTGAAACACTTTAGTGATAGATCTCAGGTTGGGATAAGTTCTTTTATGAATCAATTACTTACTGGGACCTTCTTTATCTTGACATTTGGATTGCTTCAGGTCTAGCACCTTTTTTATACCTGAGGACATACATATAGTCCATCTTTGTGATCTGGACATGACATATCTATACTGATAGCATGATTCCATCATAACACATATTTTATAGAATAGATCATATTCTTTTATGGGTGCCGTTCGATCCAAATGGATAGGTGATATTCATTAATGCTTAATTAATAAGCTGTCAATAGTCAGGGAGATATATGCACCTTGTCTTGTCATTTTACTCTGTATTGATATATTTGAGAGACTTATTGATTTCCATTATTTCCTAATTAGGTTTCATAAAGTAAACGACCTAGAAATTGAACAAGAATTCCAATTTTAAAGAGTGAGTAACTGTATATTGTGATTTTTTTCAGTAATTGACTAACACATATTATTTTTATTGTGTTTATATTTTGTTTTAACCCGATGTCTGTTTTTATTAACTTTTAGAGATTCTGTCGAGAAAGGTCTGGTACTGTAAAATGGAATCTATTGCTATCATGTTAAATGGAATTTATTGTTACTTTATCTCAATCTGAAATGTGAGGCACGGTGAAGCCGGATTTATAATCTATAAATTTATGTTTGTTACTGATCACTGATGGAGCAATAAAATTTTGAAAACGAAGATAAAGATTTTGTGAATCAATAGTGGAGTGCAGCCTATCTCCTCTTTATTAGTCGTATATTTTAGGCTATCACCCGGTTAGATGATACAGGTGCCGAGGACATATACAAAATATAGAAGAAAGACAACAGTGACACAGAGAGAGAGAGAGAGAGGAAGGCTGTGTGGGCGGGACAACAAAAATACAGGTGGGCACTGAGGAAACTGCTGAAGAAGCAAGGAATCCTTAGAGAGGATGGAGAGTGTCCTGCATGGCTGGCCTATACCAATAATATGTCTTTTTTTTAATTTGAAAAAATGCCAAAATGTGACGTGTTTTGAACTTTTAATACTTTTTGTTTTATTTTTAAAACTTTATTCCTTCTACTTTTAGTCCCCTTGTACAACCTTCTGCATCATATAGATGTAGAATGGTGTGCCAAGATGGTGCTTCTATTACTTCCTGCCTAAGGCAGGAAGTAACTAAAGCACTAACATAGCAGCTATGGAATCCTTCATAAGGCTTTCAGCTGCCATGGTAACCTATTATTGCAGGTTGAAAGTGTGATCAGAGGGAGGAACAGTTTATTAATTTTGATGCCACGGCCACGATAGCTGCAATGCAATGTTAAACAGCAGCTGGCAGCGGGTGTTAGTGGCAGGTGTTAGCTGTAATTAATAGCTGGCTCTTGCCGTCTATGGAGCAGGCTCGTCAAGTGAGCATGCTCCATACTCACAGGCATTATGACATACTTGTATGTCAAATGCTAGTAAGTGGTTAAAGGGGTTTCCCACCACAAACATTGATGGCATATTAATAGGATATGCTATTAATGTTTGTTAGGTGCGGATCCTGAAATGGATTTTGAAACTCCATTTTGAGGTGGTCTGAT
The DNA here is from genome assembly GCA_025379985.1 of Phyllomedusa bahiana. NCBI lineage: Eukaryota > Metazoa > Chordata > Amphibia > Anura > Hylidae > Phyllomedusa > Phyllomedusa bahiana. Next base: position 12,018 of record JAODAL010004621.1, read on the forward strand.
CTCTCCTACTGATTTCAATTGGAAAAAAGTCCCTTGAGAAAGCGCAACTGCGAAACGTGCGTTGGGGGTGGTGTGCTCTTGTCCTTGTGATTACATCTGGTGAGGTATTGATTGATTATTTATTATTATATTGTTAGCTCTCACGTTGATTGTAATCTATATTTAGGTTATATTTTATTTTCATTATGTTATATAGAGACAGTTTTTGTAGCCACCATTTTGTCTTGTTCTTTTTTGGGGTGTTTTGTGGTGTCTGCATGTTTTATAATGTTTCTCAATAAAGTTTAACATATTTTTTATTATCCTGTGTAAGACACATTTTTTTGGTTAGATTGATTTCAATAGGAGTGCTGAGTACAGCCGAGCGCGCCGTTCCCTGTTTTCCCTCGGTGGGACCAGCACTTATCAAATATTGATGGCATATCCTATCAATATGCCATCAATGTTTGTGGTGGGAAAACCCATTTAAAGGGGTTGTCCCACCTGCCAGAATCATGCAGTTTTTACAAGGTCACAAATCCTCAGAGACTGAACTGGGTGCATGTCTGAATATTTTGATTGGCAATTATTTTCAGCTCCCACTCTGGACCATTCCGCACTGTATAGAAGAGCCCTGAAGCCCTTGCAGGGTGTTGATGGGCATCAGTATACAGGCTGAGTCAGAAGCAGCAAACCACTAGAGGACGCTTTATATCTTCAAGTACTTGAACATTCTATTTTGACATTTATTTAAAAAATAACATTTCAGGCTTTTTTCCCATTCTAGGCATAACTGGGGATTGTGAGATTGTTCTTGCAGTTTATACCTCTTGCTGCAAATTTTCCCATAACTTGACCGCACAAAAAAACAAACACAGAGTCTGAAATGGATTTTTTGGCTACAGCAACCATTTTATTAAACAGACAACATAAAGCATATATTTATATATTTAACTCACATGCTGTCCATTTCTTTCTGATCCTCCTTGAGATGGTTCTACTCCTTCATTGGAGTCCAGCTGTGTTTAATTAAACTGACTGGACTTGATTAGGAAAGGCACACACCTGTCTATATAAGACCTCACAACTCACAGTGCATGTCAGAGCACAAGACAATCATGAAGTCTAAGGAACTGCCCAAGGAGCTCAGAGACGTGTCCCCCCAAAAAACAAATACAGAATCTGAAATGAAATTTATGGCTACAGCAACCATTTTATTAAACAGACAACATAAAGCATATATTTATAAATTAACACAATCAATAAGGCTCAAACCCCATCATGCACAAATATTAAATTACAGTGACGGTGGGCAGATCTTTCTTGATCCATGGATCTCTCCATCTGAGGATATGCATCTATTTACATAAGTGCATATCCTCCAGATGGAGAGATCCATGTAGTCAAGAAAGATCTGCCCACCGTCACTGTAATTTACCTCAAGCAGATTAACTCTTAGAGACAGAACTGAAAGGTGGGAAACCAACTACTAATCCCCTGCATTTTACCGCTACACCTCACATCGGATTTCCATAACTGGGGAGTCTACAGTTTTGCTACTTAAGACTAATACCAGGTGCAGTTAATTGGTGGTAATGTTCTAATACCAGGTGCAGATTCGTCGAGCGGTGAGGAGTGACGAAATCCACTGTTCTCTATGAGAACAGTGGATTACCGTAATTACTGCGACGGATTGGCGCCGTACTTCAGCGCAAATCCGGCGCGCAGTACGGCGCCAATCCGCACCCAAATAAGCCGTGTGAACGGCCCCAAAAAGTCTAGTAGGCGGTCTTATCAGTTACTGACAGACTTGACAGAAGTGCACCTACAGAGAAAGTTATGAATCACTGAAAAGACTGCCCACTGGACTCCTTAACTCAGAAAAATCAGGACATTAAATTAATAAATTACAAGTTTTTTAAACCAAATTATATATGTCTGCTCAGTTTCTCTTGCTCTACAGCATGCTGCCTGCAGATCAGACAGCACGTTCAATGTGACAGGATCCCTTTAAATAAATCTTTATTTTATACCTTTTTAATACTTTATGTGCACTATATACTACATTGTTGGGTGAATGCATGTTTGTGAACTACACAATGCTAGTGACCACGTCAAAATTGGAAGTAGGTTCTTAAATTAATTTTTGTGCAGACTTAGGGCTACAGCTTTGTATAACCTCATAACTGTACTGCATCATGATAAGACTCAGACTGGCCCACAGGGAGCAGGGGAAAACCCTGATGGACCCCTGGGCATGGTGGGCTCCTGGGCATGGGAGGACGAGAGGTAGAGAAAGGAAAAAAGCAGAGAAAGAGAGGCAAAAAGCAAGAATCATGGGCAGTTAAGTATGGTAACTGTTGGATGGGCCACATGAAGGAATTCCACTAGTGGGACCCAAGAACCAATTCAAGTGGTGGGCCCGAAGATCAACTCCGCTGGTGGGCCCCCAGAATCAACTCCGCTGGTGGGCCCCAAGAATCAACTCCGCTGGTGGGCCCCAAGAATCAACTCCACTGGTGGGCCCCAAGAATCAACTCCACTGGTGGGCCCCAAGAATGAACTGCGCTGGTGGCCCCTAAGAATCAACTCCATTGGTGGACTCCAAGAATCAGAGCCACTGGTTGGACCCAAGAATCAACTCCACTGGTGGCCCCTAAGAATCAACTCCATTGGTGGACTCCAAGAATCAGAACCACTGGTGGGACCCAAGAATCAACTCCACTGGTGGCCCTTAAGAATCAACTCCATTGGTGGAGTTCAAGAATCAGAGCCACTGGTGGGCCCCAGGAATCAACTCCACTGGTGGGCCCCAGGAATCATCTCCACTGGTGGGCCCCATGAATCAACTCCGTTGGTGGGCCCCATGAATCAACTCCCCTGGTGGGCCCCATGAATCAACTCCACTGGTGGGCCCCAAGAATCAACTCCACTGGTGGGCCCCAAGAAGCAACTCCACTGGTGGACTCCAAGAATCAGAGCCACTGGTGGGCTCCAAGAATCAACCCCACTGGTGGGCCCCAAGAATGAACTGCGCTGGTGGCCCCTAAGAATCAACTCCATTGGTGGACTCCAAGAATCAGAGCCACTGGTGGGACCCAAGAATCAACTCCACTGGTGGCCCCTAAGAATCAACTCCATTGGTGGTCTTCAAGAATCAGAGCCACTGGTGGGCCCCAAGAATCAACTCCACTGGTGGCCCCTAAGAATCAACTCCATTGGTGGTCTTCAAGAATCAGAGCCACTGGTGGGCCCCAAGAAACAACCCCACTGGTTGACCCCAAGAATCAACTCCACTGGTGGGCCCCAGGCACCCCAGTCTGGCATTGACGATGATAAAGTATGGGGGTCCATGGGGCCCTACTGTATGTCTGTGTGCCACGTTCTATTGAATGCTATCTTGTGGACCAACTCACTGCTAGAAGCATTCATTTGTATATGCAGTGATATATAGAGGCAGATATGTTCTTCATTTTCAGATGTGTAGGCTTCATCATATGGATCTACCAGGTGCATGAGGCCTAAGAGAAAAGTAACATTCATGTGCAGACGTGTATTTGAGTATGGGAGGGGGAGATTCTTCAAGTACATTTAAAGCCAGTTATGCCGGTGGCACTTTTCTAAGCCTTGAAGGTTGTGAATTGCACAATTATTAGCAGCTATTGGCCCCACTATAGGTTTTCTAACCTTTACCGTATAGACTGTGTCATTGTTCTAGGTTTCAGCTACACTGAATATCGCTGCTGATTAGTATTCACAATAATATTTTTTCTTTACAAGTTGACTTTTGTTTGTCTCGCCAAAGAAATCAGGGATTTGGAAGAGAAAAGGTTTATTCTGGATCCTGGAAAGACACTTGATTTTTTTTTTTGCTTTTTTTCAGAAGCTTATAAAATATGCTTTTATTTCCAAGATGTCTGGAACGGTAAATTTATAATGGTAGTGGATTATTTTTCCCACTCTGTGTGTTTGTTTGCATTACTTTCACAGTTATACATGGATTCTCTGAAAAGCCTTTTTGATATCCACAGGCTTGATCAGAGAATAGCTGAGTATTTTGGAGAGCTGGTGCACTGCTTCTAATCTGCACTCCCTGACAGCTCATTATTCTCCTCTCAGGCATGCTTCACTAGCTTGTCTTCCGGGTGCTTTAGAAAAGCTAAATGAACCTTGTGAAATACATATATATATAAATATTGCAGGACGCAAACTCCATATTTTCTGGATGTGGGGATTAAACAAAGTTCTGATCCAAGGCTATTTCTTTTTAGGTTTAAAGCGTCAAACTTAACAAATGTTACATGTTTTATATTAATCGTTTTGTGTAGTTACAAGTAAGAAGACTATATTAACACACAGAATAGCTAAACTAAGGGGTGAATAGATTGATGGATGTAGGCCGGGTCTACCCAGCATAGTTAAAATACTGTCTGAAATCTTTTGCTGCACCGAGTTTTTTGGCGTGGATTTGCGCTAAAAACTGCAGTCGGTTCACGGATTTCCCACCAGCCCAGTACATTGGGACTACGTGAATCTGATGGAAGACAGAACATGTTCTATCTTCCATCGGACAGGTGGCAGTTTAGAAAACCTGAAGCAGAAAATCAGTGTTGTGTAGACTTCAGCACCGATTTTCTATTGGGGTCTATGGGCACTGGTTTAGAGTTGGATTTTCGGCAGATTCTAGGTACTGATACCGCCGAAAATCCGACCATACACCAGTGCTGTGTAGACATAGCCTTAGAAATATTACATTGAGCGATAGAAAGAAATAGATTAATAAATGCAAAAGAAATAGACGAATGAATAGAAAAACAGTCAGATAGATAGATACACAGATAGATAGATAGATAGATAGATAGATAGGAAGTAGTTTTGAGAGTATAGATCCATACTGTAAATAGATAGAAAATAGATGTAAAGGATAGATAGACGGTTGTATAATAGGTAGATATTAGATATTTATGAGATACATATTTTCAGGTAGCTACGGTTGGCGCCACTGCTCCCTTCGCCACTCTGTGTGGAATGTAGCTCAGGGCCAATACATCCAATCAAGAAAAAAGAAGAGATTGCACCTCTTATCTCCAAAGAGTCTTTAATTAAGAAAATCCACATAAAAAAAATAAAACAAGACAAACCGACCAATATTCATATTAAAGAGGTTGTCCACCTTGGTAAAAAGCTATTTAAAAAGCTCCAGCGCCCTGAATTAAATTAAAAATAGCTAGACTCACCTTCCTCTGGTCCCTGGTTCAAGCGGCGTATCTCTCTGGTCCTCTGTTCAGGGGCACGTGACTTCTGTAGCCATAGGTGTAACTTTAGGGGGTACAGAGGGGACTGGTCCCCCCACTTTTTTCTGGGTGGGGGACGGTCCCCCCTCTCTTTTTAGCCACTTCAATAAAAAATAATCCATATGGAAGCATGAGAATACGGTAAGTGGGGAGAGCAGAGCACAGAGGAGGAAGAAGTTAACCCTTTGCCTCCTATATTTCTGTGTATCTTGGGGGGACAGAGTAGCCTCAAGTGTCAGTGCAGAGTGAGAGCAGCTCACAGTCCAGCACACTCTGTATCTGAGGCTGTATCTTTCCCTCCCATTGTATACCACTTCCCCTATGCTCCGCCCTCATCAGAGAAGAAAAGAAGCTCTTGCCGAATGCCAACTGAACCAGACTACAGGAGACAGGTAAGGAGGAGACAAGGGTGCCAGGCGTTTTGTATGCATGTGAGTAGGGTATGCACTGTATATGTGAGTTGTGTAAACACTGTATGTACAGTCATGTGTCTAGCCATGTCACTTCTTTCCTGCACTTACGCGTCGGGGAAAATGAAAGTGAATGGGGCCGGCCTCGCAGCATTGTAAAAGTGCGGACTGGCCAACGCCTACTTCTAAAACACCCGGCATGTAGCAGAGCGCACAGCACACCCCGCTATATGCCGTGTGAACATACCTTAAGGGTACATTCATGATGTGAGTGCTGATTCTGGGATGGATTCAGAGCTGGATCTGCCTCAGATCTGGCGTCCAATCCAGCAAGAAACTGATTAACATTAGAGATGGGCAAATTGATTCTAACGAAGTGGAATTCGTTTAGAATTTCAGGAAAACTTCGGTTCTGAACGAAGTCGAAGTTTGGGGTGATTCGCGGGAACGAAGTGTGCTTTTGATTGATAAAATGGCTGCGAGCACATGGCGTTACATGGGGCAAAGCACTCTGGGAGGAAGAAGGGCATAGCCTGCATGACATGTGCAGAGATGAAGCCAATCAGAGACTGGCGGGATTCTGTGACGTCACCGCACTATATAAGTCCGGGCGCGACGCTGGGAGCTCACACTGCTCTCACTGTACTGATTAGGGAAGGTGCTGCCGTGGCTGATTGTTATAGCTCTTACCGAAGAACTTATTTTTATACAGTGATTTTTGGGGGGTGTCTCAGCTTGTCTCAGAGACTGCTTCTCTTAACGTTCTATTTCTAATTTTGTGGGGTATTGGATCTGAAGTCCAGTGTGTGTCCAGTGCAGCTGCATATACATTTTAATGCTATCTGCTCACAGCACATTGAATATCCAAGGGGGATCTGTTCCTGTTGTATTCATTTAAAAAAACAGCGTTTTTACAATACAAATACCACTTCATTTTTGGCTGCTCAATTCTTTAGCGCAATTTACATCCAGGGGTTAATTAAGCGTTGTTCTGCTGTTGTGGTGACTAAAAGAAACCATCTTTTTCACCGCCAAAAAATACATTTTTCCTGTAGCATAATTCACAAGCGAAGGTTAATTACAATTTTTCTCTTGTTGTGTAGCGTAAAAAACACGCTATTGTAACACGCTACAACGCTCAGAGTTTGTGGTTGCTCAATTGTTTGGTGCAATTTACATCCAGGGGTTAATTAAGCGTTGTTTTGCTGCTGTGGTGACTAAAATAAACCATCTTTCACCGCCAAAAAATACATTTTTTCCTGTAGCATAATTCACAAGCGAAGGTTAATTCGAAGTTTTCCTCTTGTTGTGTATCGTAAAAAACACGCCATTGTAACATTCAACAAAGCTCGTAGTTTTTGGTTGCTCAATTCTTTTGCCAATTTACATCCAGGGTTAATTTAAGCGTTGTTCTGCAGTTGTACTCAGTAAAAGAAACTTTGTTTTCCACCGCCACAGAAGAATTCTGTAGCAATAATTCATATCCAAGGTTAAATTAAGCCTGTTTGTGCTTTTTTATATTCATAAATACACAGGGGGGTACATGTATGACAGGTTTTCCCGCCTGTTTTTTTTTGGCGTATCCCTGCCGCCCCCCCGGCCCGAATCCCGCTGTCGGACGTAGGGATTCAGTGTTAGGGCCAGGGGTTCGCCTTTTTTCAAATCTGCGCCCCGCATGAACGGGGCGTGCAATGGACGCGGTGTGGGCGCGGGGTAGGCGTTCCGGGGGCGGGACGCGGCGCGCTCGTAACTCCGAGGGCATGTACGATCGCGAGTCGGCAAAGCGAGCGCAGTGCAGCGCCTCGGCAGCTCCGACAAGCAAACCTGTTTTTTTTTGGTCAAAATTTGCTCCGGCAAGAGGCGAGTGAAGCAGGATGGGAACATGCGAGGAAACAAAGAAGATCGCTACACAAATTTTGGGCGCTGCCGCTCCCGTGCAGCAGGAGTATGATTCCCCGAAAAAATCCGCCTTTTATAAAGCGGAACACAGTTCAGAAAAGAGGCTGAACGTAAAAAATAAACATAATTAAAAAAAAAAAACACTTTTCCAAAAAACCTAGAACGGCGCAATACCAAGAATTATGATATTGTAAATTACCGGGAAATACAGTAATTCAAATTCTGAAACCTATTCTCATTGGTCGGCATAAACCGGCCAATCAGAATAGGAGCGACAGTGAACCATTAAAACCTATGGGGAAGGATTGACCAATCAGAATCCACGGCGGGATAATTCAAAATACAGTAAATAGACAGAAAACAGCTGATTGGCTGATAGTCTGATAACAACGCGTTTGTCGCCGAGACCGGCGCTACATAAGGAATTGCAATAGAGAGAATTGCCGGGAAATACAGTAATTCAAATTGTTTAAGCTATTCTCATTGGTCGGCAGAAGCCAGCCAATCAGAATAGGAGCGACAAAGACCCATTATACCCTATGGAGAAGTTTGGGACCAATCAGAAATGGGAGCGACAGTGGCCCATTATATCCTATGGAGAAGTTTGGACCAATCAAAATCAAAGGCGGGGACATTTTCAAAATACAGTAAAAAGGCAGAAAAGACTGATCGGCTGACTAGCAGTGGCTTGGATATCCCAGCCAATCAGAGCGCAAGCTACTTCTCCCATTATAGTCTATGGAGAGATGGGCGCTCTGAAAAAAAATATTAAATCACTAAAATCAGGTTTATTTCTTTATTTTCGTTGCACCCATACTATTGATCCTTGGATAACGAAAATAAAGAAATAAAACCTGATTTTATTGATTTAAATTTTTTTTTTTTTTCGTTACCCCCATATTATTTTTCCCGTTTTAATAACACATCGGGACAACTTCTGTAGTGTTATAATTTGATTTGGCCACGTACAGTTTTATTTTCAGATTGCATTAGAAAACCCATAGGAGCGTCGCTCGCTCTCCCCATTGGTCCAAATAACGGCCCTCTTTTAACTTGCCAATCACAGACGCGCTCAGAATTTCTTTTCCCCCATAGAACTCTATGAGAAAGTAGCTCGCGGCACTGATTGGCTAAGCGGACGAGCCCCCTCCGCTTAAACCCAAATCAGCTCGTTCCCTTTCCTGCCTTTTTACTGTATTTTGAACTGTCCCGCCTTTGAATATGTTTGGTCAATTTTTCTCCATAGGACATAATGGGACATTGTCGCTCCTTTTCTGATTGGCCCAATTCTCCTCCATAGGTTTTTAATGGGACATTGCCCGCTCCTATTCTGATTGGCGGGGTTTATGCCGACCAAAGAATAGGTTAAACAATTTGAATTACTGTATTTCCCCGGCGATTTCCTCTATTCAATCCCTATGTAGCGCCGGTCTCGGCGAAAAACGCGTTGTTGGGTTTTAAACTGCTTTATTTGTAAAGAAGGGTTCTGCCTTTATCTATAAAGTTTTACACTTTAATAAAAATAATTTTTTTACTAATACTTCAGCCTCACGGCGCGAGCGCCGAGATTGCATTGCGCCCACTCTCCCATAGACTATAATGGGAGAAGTAGCTCGCGCTCTGATTGGCTGGGATATCCACCCACCGCTAGCTCACAAATCAGCTCTTTTCTGTCATTTTACTGTATTTGAATTTTTCCCGCGTGGATTCTGTTTGGGTCTAAACTTCCTCCATAGGCTAGAATGGGTCTCTGTGGCTCCTATTCTGATTGGCTGAGCTAGCCAAGTCCCGGTAGCTTAACCAATCAGCTCTTTTCAGCATATTTTACTGTATTTTTTAACTATCCCGACGTGGATTCTGATTGGTCTAAACTTCCCCATATGTTTTAATGGTTCACTGTCGCTCCTATTTTGATTGGCCCGTTTATGCCGACCAATCAGAATAGCTTTCCCGAATTTTGAATTACTGTATTTCCCGGCAATTTCCAATATCCTAATTCTTGAATTAGGATATTGGAAAGTGATTTTTGTTTTTATGTATTTTTTTATTTTTTAGGTTTCAGCTCTTTTCCTGAGAAATGTTGAACGCCTTTATAAAGGCGATTTTTGAGTTTAACTCCGCACCGACATGTGAATGATTTCTCACTGCCCAGCCTGTCTTCGCATCGGGAAATGTTTTTCGGCGCAGTCCCGCATGGGCGCCCAAGTCCCGCACTGCGCCCATGTCCCCGCACTGTGCCCCACACCCCAAATGCGAGGCGCAGGGAAACCTTTTTCCCCCCCATGTATGAGGGGCGCTACCTTCCGGCGGCGAATCATAGGCGCAGCCCCGCTCTGGCCTCGGTCCCCGCACTGCGCCTAACACACTGGCCAGGGGCGGCGGACTTTTCCTCGCATTTTATTGACCGGGACTACCGTCCGGCCCGAATCATAGGGGCCCCCCCCACTGCGCCCCGGCCCGTACGCAAACCCAAAAAACACTGGCGAGGCGCAGCGGACTTTACATGCTATGTATGAGCGCCCCCGGCCCCGACATAAATCAGCGCAGATTCCGCCGGAAAACTGGCGGAAAGGTGCGCCCAGACCCGGCGGGATTCATACATGGGCCCAAGTTTTTTAAACGGCACAAAACAAGTCAATTTTTCCTGGGCCCTTTGTGGGGCGCAATTTTATAACCAAGGTTACCCAAGCTTCTTTTGTGGTTTCCCAAATTGGAGTCAAATACAGGGGTTATTATCATATACAGATATCTTCATCAAACAGTGTCTGTAAAATTTTAGAACAAACAGTATGTCAGACAGAGAGGGGGCAGGGTCTTCACCTGGAGTGGGAGAGGCACAAACCCTTCCAGGCCCCCGGTCGCAGCACAGCAAGGGGACGTCGCGGGAGCAGGGGTCACTCGGTGAGGCCACAACTGCCTCTGTCATCCAGCGGCCGTGTGTTGTTCAGCAACCCAATGTTTTGATTGGTTGACTAGGTCATCCCACTTCCTCCCAGAGACATCTGAAAAACCCCAGCCAAAGATCGGTGGGAACGTCAGACACAACCCTTTGTGGCATGGGCCCGGGAGCGGGTCATGGCCCTCACCTGTCCTCAACCCGCCTCTGTCCCATCCGGTTTCCTTCAGCCAGAGATGTACTATGGGGGGTCTGGGCTCCCGCGCCACTAAAAAGCGAGGATGAACAATTTGAGGAGGGGCAGTCAGAAGCTACTTGGCATGAAGAAAATGGGGCCAATATCCCCTGCTTCTTGCGAGGCGGAAAGTATAGGTTTGAGAGTGGCATGTGAGGGCATTTTTGTGAGGGTCAGCCTCTTCATACCAAGACCGGTGATGAGGACAGCAGTGAACGATGAAACACAAATAGATGATGAGTAAACCGACTGCACTTGGGAGCCGGTGAGGCAAGGGCTTCATCATCGTCAGGAGAAGAGGGCGTCAGCTTGCGCGTCAGGCAGCGGGGCAGCACGCAAGTGGGTTTTTGTGGCCGGAGTTTAGCAGGATAGCAGCCCGTGTGAGGTCGGAGCCAACGGCCACGGGGTAAAAAACCCGCTTCGCAGGTCCAAGAAAGTAGTGGCACAGGGCTCAGCGAGGCAGAGGTGGCATAAATCACTCAGTGCAGAGCTTGGCGGTAAATCCGATACTCGACTGTGGGCAGTTCTTTGCTGGAGGGGCCGAATTTTGGGTAATGTTATAATCTGTAGGCAGAAAGTGAAGCGTGGCCAGGGAGCTAACGTTTGGGACCACGGCCCTGCGTCAACCCCATGCAGGGGTCACCAAACCGGGTGGCCTGGAAAAACGTGGCTCAGATGTGGTGTCCACAAAATTTTTTATAAATGTTTAAAAACCCGTAAAATGTGAACTTTTTGGGCCCCTAAATGGACCTTTTAAAACCCGAATCCTAAATAATAAAAACAATACAATTTTTAGTATACAAAATTTTTTTAAAATACAAAACCAACTTTTTACTAACAACTTGTTTTATGTTTTTTATTTTTTAGAATACGTTTGAAAAAGGCCCCATTTGGGGGAAAGAAAACAAACCCCGAAATTCAAAATCAAACCCAAATAAAAAAAGAAAGATTTTGGGAACCAAATATAACAAATAAAAAAATGGGATCTTTTTAAAAAAACCCCCCGGTTTACCACTGTGGGGAGGAAACAAACCTTATGGTAATAAAAAAATTTAAAACAGGAAAAACCCAATGTGGATCAACAGAGATTTTAAAAGGGGGCAAAAAAAAACAAAAAGAAAGGGGTTTCACCTAAATAAAACAGGGGGGCAGTGGGGAAAAGGGGGGGGGACTTTAAAAAGCTATAGGGAAAAAAATAAGTTGTAAAAATAAAAAATAAAGGAACAAAGGGGGAAAACGGGAAAAACATAATTCTATAGGGAAAAAAAAAACTAAACCCCCAAAAAATTTTTTTTAAATATAAAAATAGTAAAAAGAAAAAAACAGAAAAAAGTTTGGGGCCCCTTTAAAATACTGAGGGGAGACAGTAAAGGGGGATGAGAAAAAAGGGAAAAACAAATTAAAAAACTTTTTTCCCACTGTAATTTTCCGAGGAGGAAAGACCTTTCTGTTTAAAAAAGAAAGATTTAAACTCCAAAATTAAAAGTTTTTTTGTCTAAACCCAGGAAAAAAGTGCAGCTTTCCCCCTTAAGGAAAATTAAAATAACAAATCCCCAAGGCCAGGGGCATACACCCACGTGTCCAAAAAAGAGTTTGGGTTCAAAGATAGGCCCCCCAATTCTTAATATTCATGGGGCTGCCCAATAAAAGAGTTGTCCCAAAGGATTGGGGGCATTAGCAAATGGGTGCCCAAATTCCAAAAAGGGGGGGCAAAAAGTGTACCCCGGAAAAATATTCCATAACCCTTAAAACCCCTGTTTTTAAGGGGAAAATTTTTTTTTGGGTTTTTTCCCAAAAGCTTTTCCTGGAGTAAACTCACTGAAAATAAATGTAAAAAACGCCGTTCCAAATGGGGTTCCCTGAAGGAAAAAGGACCTGTCCAAAATAATCTCATCAGCTTTTAAGAGAAGTCCCCCTGCTAAACTGGATCGGGGGGAGGGAATGGATGTCAAATATCCAAATTTTTTTTTAAACATTGATACGGTCCACATAAAATGTTGGAAAAAAAATGAAAGCTTTTACAGGGGGAAAAAGTGTGCAAGTGGGTAAAAACTGGGTCCCCAATTTGAAAACAAGGGGATAATTAAAAGGGAAAATACTCCCGACGGAAAAAGGGTGTTTTCTAGGGGGGTAACCCCCAAGTGGTCAGAAAAGGGCCCTTTTCCTCTTTAACATTTTTATTAATGGGCTACACGGAATACCCAAAGAAAACGATCTTTTTCAGACATACTAAAACTCTGTAAAGTAAAAACACAAAGAGGAAAAAATAAGTTAAAATTAAAAAAGGGGGTATGGATAAGTTTGAGGCCCGGGGAGGGAAAAAGGCAGATCAGGTTTTTAAAACCGATAAAAGCAAAAGGTTTTTTGCACATGGGGGGAGAAATTTCCCTTTCAGAATTAATGTTTAAAAGGAAAACCCCCCGGGAAAAATGAAAAATGGGGAAGGCTTGGGAATCCCGGTTGGGCAGTAAACTTAAAATTTTAGCAGCCATTCCGGCAGCACAAACCAAAAACAAAAAGGAACATTTGGGGCCTTAAAAGGGGCATAGATTCACATTAAAAGAACAAAATTTTCCCATAATAAAAAGTCACGGTTTAACCCACCAAAAAAAAAGTTACAGATTTTTTGGGGACCATGGACAAAAGACATTTTTTTAAAACTTTGAACAGGAACAAAAAGGGGGGCAAAAAAAAAAAAAAAGGCCCGGGTGGACTACATTAAAACAGAAAGATTGGCAAGATTTGGGTTAATTTTTGTTTAGAGAAAAGGAAGGCCTTTGGGGGGACAAAAATAAATATTTTTTTAAAAAAATCAAAGGTCAATAAAGAAATCTCATTTCCCAAAAATTTTTTTTAAAACACAGGGGTGTATCTTTAAAAAAGTGGGCATTTCCTTTTTGCTTGGGGGAACGAAAGTTTCTACATAAACAAAGAAAGGGATTCTTTACTGTAAACAGTGAGAAATATGGAAAATTTTCTGCCCGAGGGCATTGTCATGGTGAAATTTAAAAAACCGAATTAAAAAAAGGGTTTTTTGGGTTCATTTCTGGAGCGGGAAAAAAATAACAAATTATAGTGACTAGGGTTTGGAGAGGGCATTTTTTCCAGGATTTTTCTGATTTCCAAAAAGGGACAGGAAAGGAAAAAATTTTCCCCAAAATGAGGGGCAATTTGGGTTCTACCTCCTTTGGGGGTTTTTTTTCCCTTTCCCTGGATCAACACCTTAGCACAACAGGGGAAAACTAGAAGGACGACTTGGCTTTTTTTAGCCTTTCAAACATGAAAAAAAAAAAAATAAAAACATGGGTTTTAAAAGAAACCGGATGATTTTTTATAATTGCCAATAAAAATTTTGGTTTTAAAAAGAAAAATTTAAGGGGAGGGTGCAACCTTTTACATAAAAAAACTGATGGCCCCCACCTCCTGAAAAGGGGGTTCCCCCATCGCCAGCCAAACCCTCTTTACCATGGCTGGTTTTTGCCAAACCCCCCCTCCACACTCTGTCATTTTTCCCCTTTAAAGAAACCCCATCTGCTGCGATCTGCTTTCCGTGACTTCCAACTGTGTCATTGTGCCACTCCCCTGACCTCAGCTGTTTTCTTTCCTTTCCGGCCGCACCACCAAAACCCGATATTGGCCCCCTGTGGCCTACCCAGTTTTTTTTCCCCCCCCTTTAAAAATGTCATTGGGGCCATTTTCTACGTCCCTGCTCGCCACCGTCACCCCCCACCCTTTTGCATTGTGCCATCGTGGCCTACTCCTTTTTTTTTTTGCCCATCCAGAATGCATTGTGCCACTGGGCGACCTCATGCCCGCTGCCGCCGTCACCTCCACTCCTTTTTAAAATTTTTCCACTCTGTGGGGCCCCCCTGGTTTTTTGCCACCTCCCCAAAAGTTTATTTTTGCCACTGTCTGACTCATGCTAATGCGTGGGGCCGGCCCCTACCCCAGACCTGTGTCCCTTGTGCCACTCGTGGGCCTTTCCAGTTTTTTTGGGCCCCCTCCCAAAAAATGTGAATTTTGCCACTGGGCTGACCTCATGCAGGGTTCCGCCACACCCCCACTTTTCTGCCCTTGTGGGCCCCTCTGTGGCCTAATCCAGTTTTTGGCACCTCCCGAAAGTTTATTGGGGCCACGTCCCGACCTCAAGCTTTCTGGCCCCCCCACCCCCACTCTCTGTCATTGTGCTACCCCGTGGCCAAAATCCCCGTTTTTTGCCAAACCCCCAGAATTTTCATTGTGCCCCTGTCTTTACCTCATGCCTGCCCCCGCACCTCCACTCCTTGTCATTGTTTCCACTCTGGGCCTACTCCTGTTTTTTTTTCCCCTCCCAAAATTTATTGTGCCACGTCTGCCCAAGCAGCTGCTGTTTCGCTGCCGTGAACCCCCACACTTTTCATTGGCCACCTGTGGCCTACTCCTGTTTTTTGCTAAACCTTTCCCCCAAAAGTCATTTTTTTCCACTCCTGACCTCATGCTGCAGGCCCCCCTCCCCCCTCTCTTTTCCTTTTTGCCCCCTCTGTGGCCTACCCCATTTTTTTGGCCCCCCCCAGAATGTTTATTGTGGCCCCTGTCTTACCTCATGCCCGCCTTTGGGTGGGTGCCGTGACCCCCCACTGAAACAACGTGCCACTCTGGGGCCTACATCCAGTTTTTGCCACCTCCAGAATGTCATTGTGCCACTGTCTGACCTCATGCTGCAGCCGCCGTCACCTCCACTCTTTGTCATTGTGCCACCCAGTGGCCTACTCCAGTTTTTGCCACCTCCAGAATGTCATTGTGCCACTCTCTGACCTCATGCTGCTGATGTTGATGCTGTCAACTCCACACTGTGTCATTGTGCCCCTCTGTGGCCTACTCCTGTTTTTTTCACCTCCAGAATGTCATTGTGCCACTCCTCTGACCTCATGCTGCTGTGGATGCCGCCGTCACCTCCACACTCTGCACTGAATGTTGCCACCATGAGCTCTCAGCTTGTTTTTTTCCAGCTGTCGCTGCCATGACTTTATCAGGCTGCATTTCCCCTTCAGTTTTTTGGTCAGTTTTGCTCTCTTAAGTGCCCAGGGAATTTTATAGTGAAGCGATTCTAAGAGCAGCGGCAGTCATCTGCGTGTCATACTAAAACACAACATTGTATGAAGACCAAACCAAGCTCCCTCTGCATATTTAAGCATGGCACAATGTTCTACAGCACCCTGCAGGCTCTGTGCAGCCTGGAAATAGCTGTTTTTTAACGTGATTCGTCCCGAAGTAATTCGGACCGAAGTTATTTTTTGTCGAGAAATTCGGCGTAGTGAGCGAACCGAATTTTGAGAAATTCGCCCATCTCTAATTAACATTATAAATTTTGTAAAATCAGAGTCAACGTTTAGAAGACACTGATTTTACTTGAGTATTTTTGTTGCACATTGTCAGCACCTACAAAGAGTTCTTCAAGGCATTTTACGCAATAACAGCACTAACGGATAGAAAGCAGAAATCTTTCTTGGGCCATCTGGGTCGTTTGCTCATTCGAATTCTGCGTTTGCAAGCGGCGAATTTCCAACAAGCAAACAACACTGTCAGTGCCGAAAAGCCGTGACATAAACTTACCATAAGTGTGTCTGTGTTCAATATATGTATATATACACACACACAATTTCTGGGGAACCTTGTCTAATGTAGTGTCTAAGGTACAGTGTGTAATGTAATAATCTCTGGGATATAATGTAATATCTCTGTTGTACTGTGTTTAATGTAATCTCTGGAGTATGGTGAATAATGCAGTAATATCTAGGGTACAGTGTGTAAAATAATCACTGGGGTACAGTGGGTAATGTAGTAATCTTTAGGGTACAGTGGGTATTGTAATATCTGGTGTATGGTGTGTGATGTAGTAATCTCTGGGGTAAGGTGTATAATGTAGTAATCTCTGGGGTCCAGTGAGTAATGTAATCTCTGGGGTACAGTGAGTAATGTAATCTCTGGGGTGCAGTGAGTAATGTAATCTCTGGGGTACAGTGTAATGTAATCTCTGGGGTACAGTGTAATGTAATCTCTGGGGTGTAGTGTGTAATGTAATCTCTGGGATACAGTGTGTAATGTAATCTCTGGGGCACAATTTGTAATGTAATCTCTGGGGTACAGTGTAATGTAATCTCTGGGGTACAGCATGTAATGTAATCTCTGGAGTACAGTGAATTATGTAATTTATATCTAGGGCTCAGTGTGTAATATCATACATTTGGAGTATAATGAATTATATTTTTTCTTGAGTGCAATGTGCAATTCATTTGTAAAGTGCAGTTAGTAATGTAATTTCTATGTCTACCATGTGTAATAAAATTCCTTTCTGGTGTATGGTATGCAATAAAATACATTTTGGGGTACAGTATGTGATATAAGGGATTCCTCAGGGTACAGTGAGATTGGGTTCTTTTGTTTTCCTCATTCTGTTGTGTGTATTACAAATTTTATGGAGTAGTGATGAGGGATGGGAAGGGGTTAAGCGAAATTTCCTGCATTGTGCAATGTTTTTTTATTTCCATGTAGAGGGGCAATATTGTAGGTGCGCTGTTTTGGTTTCATTGCCAGGGCTGCCTTTTAGTCCTAGTCTGGCTCTAAACTTTAGTAATTAGAGAACCACTCATAACCTTACGGTTTGCACCAAATGTGTTTGCCATAAGGACTCCGCCCCGGACCTGCTGGGGGAGCTCACAGCACTCCCTCAGACCTCCTGCCTGGGTTAGAGGGGGCCGCTTCACTGCAGGGGGATGAGGGGAGAGAAGGGAAGGGAGGGGACGTGAAAGGGAAGGCGAGTGAAGGAGGGAGGAAGGGATAGGAAGATAGGGGATGAGAGGGAAAATTGGTCCCCCCACTTTTTGAACCAAAGTTACGTCCCTGACTGTAGCAAATTGAAAGTGACTGTGTCAGAGGACTGAATGGAATCGGTGACCAAGGAAAGGTGAATGTAGCTTTTTAAAAATTTAGTTGGGACACTGTAGCTTTTTAAATAACTTTGCCCCTTTAACACCTTAAGCCCTAGGCCTGAAAAGCCCTTAATGACCAGAAACATTTTTCAGCTTTTGCCTCCCTGTGTTTCAACATTCGTAACTTTTTAATTTTTTTTAATGAGGACTTGTTTTATGCGGCATAAGTTGTGCTTTTTGGGGGCATAGTTTGAGTTTATATATACATTACTACAGAATTAAAAAAAAAATGTTAAATTTTTTATCAAATATATTTTGCTTATATATATATATACCATTCACATTTCACACTAAATAACCGGTTAAATTAATTTTACAGGTTATTATGGTCATGTGGATACCTAATATGTGCAGCTTTTTTGTGTAATGTTTGCACATTAATTTTTATAAATATTTATTTTTATTTTACTATTTATTTTATTTTTATTTTTTCCACACTTTTTTTGTTCTTTGACTTTTAAAAAAAAAATCCCATTAAGGATTACATTTATTTTTTTTACATTTATGGTAATGTATTAGCATACATGAATATGCTAATACATTACAATCTGTGCTAGTTTGACACAGCAAGCAGTCAGGGCAGCACACAGTGTGCCCTGAGTGCAGGCTTGTAATGCAGACAGCCCTGGGCTATTCTATGTCCCAGACATTCCCCGGGCTCAATCGGGTCATAGGGGGTCCCTATCAGCCAAAGGAACAGGGAATTGCCCTTTGATTATGCTGCAGTCACGGAATGGGGCAATGAAAGGGTTAAGTGGCGGGGAACAGAGATTTCCTCTGCTTCCTGGCACTTACAGAGACTGCTCTAGGAACAGAGTTGTTAAGTAGAGCTCTGTTCCTAGTGCAGCTGCGGCACTGGGAGCCGCAAAACTCCTATTTCTATAGTAGGTTGGCGGTCGTCAAGGAGTTAAAAAAAACACTTCAAAACTCCTTTATATATTGCCTTGCGGTTCTGATTAAAATTTGCAGCACAAACCACATAGAAAGGTGTGAGAAATAATTACAATAATTTTCCCATTTTCTCTTAACACTTTCTACTGAATCCAATAACGTGTGTTATATTACTATTAATGTAATTTACACCTTAAAAACACTCCAACAATATAGCTATCCAATTTACTTTCCAAAATCAATTTTTTTGGAAATCTGGGGCCCAAATGCGGCTCAGGGGGAGTTTTGACTCCATAATATTTTTGGAGCCCCTTTGTTTTTTCTCATGCGTCGCTTCGTGTCTCTCTGTGCACCCTCAAAATTTTTTCATCACGGGTAAACCCAAATTTCCAAGAAATTTTTTTTAAAGGGAACCTGCACATGAATAGGGCCTATTTTATCTGCGGGCAGCTTTTATAGAGCGGGAGGTTATTTGATTGATATTTTCTGGGGGGGAAAAAAAGATTCAGCAGAGTTTTACTTTTTTTTCTTTAAATGCCTCCTATTTGGGTTGAGCACCCCCAGTAGGCGGTGTTATCATGATTGACAGCTTTTCTTGTTTTCACTTTCAGCATAAAAGGGTTGTAAAACATGAAAAAACACCCCCCACCAGACCCCTTTAAAAGGGGTTTTTTAAAAATTTGATTTGATTAGTTTTTAAAACAGGGTGGGACATTTAATTGAAGATTTTTTTTTTAAAATTTGTTTTGTTTTTTTTTTTTTTTTTTTTTTTTGGGTCAAAAGGGTAAAAAACATTTTATCTCCCTTAAAAACATATTTTTCCCTAGTCATACCATCTCTTTTCCCCACCTTCCCTGTCTCCCCTATCCCATTGCTTTAAGCTGTTGTCTTCATTAACTCCCATGCGGGATCACCTCCTGCAGAGCCTTTTTGGGCGTGTATTGGATTTTGAAAGCCTCTTTTTTTACATAAAAAAAACTTTGGGGTCTCCTCCCCCCATGCGTGCCTGTTTGTAGAGAGGGGAATGATTCAAAGGGAAGGGGAAATTTTTGGGGGTGATTCGCGGGAAAAAATTTTTTTTAAATTGTTTTAAAATGGCCGCAAGCACATCCCGTTACATGGGGCAAAAAACCGGGGAGGAAGAAAGGAGGGGGACCCCAATGACCGGGGGCGAGAAAGAAGCCAAAAGACACCCGGGGGGATTCTGTGACGTCCCCCCCCTATATAAGTTTCCGGGCCCCCATGCTCGCCCCCTTTACCCCTGCTTTCCCCTTGTGTCTTGGTGCACTGGGGCCCTAGATCTCACACAAAAGAAATTTGTTTTTAAAAAACGATTTTGGGGGGGGTCACCTTTTCTTTTTCAGGACTGCTCCTCTTTCCCTTCCCAAAATTTTTTTTAAATTTAGTTTTTGGGGGATTTTTAATTGAATGTGGGTCCAATTTGTCCATAAAAATTTTTAAAGCCATTGGGGCAGTTTGGGGCACATTTTAATCAAGGGGTTTTCTAAGCGTTTGTGCTTTTCCTATTTTAGTTGGTGGGTTTGTTTTTTTTTTTTTTTTTTTTTTTTTTTTTTTTTTTTTTTTTTTTTTTTTTTTTTTTTTTTTTTTTTTTTTTTTTTTTTTTTTTTTTTTTTTGTTTTTTTTTTTTTTTTTTTTTTTGTTGTTTTTTTTTTTTTTTTTTTTTTTTTTTTTTTTTTTTTTTTTTTTTTTTTTTTTTTTTTAACGCACATACCATTAATTTTTCCTGTGATTTTTGTACACAATTTATATCCCCAAAGGGGTTAATTAAGGTGTTTGTGCTTTTGTGTCAGTAAAATAAATGGTGTTTTTAAACACCGAAGGGATTTAAAAATTTTGTGGGGATTTCTGTAGCTTAAATTTTAATCAAGGGGTTAATTAAACGGTTTGTGCTTTTGAGTCAGAAAAAAAACAAGCGTTTTACACCCACATACCATTTAATTTTTTCCGGTGATTTTTGTAGGCAATTTATATCCAAGGGGGTTAAATTTAAACGGTTTGGCTTTTGTAGTCAGTAAAAAAAACGGTTTTTTAAAAGCCAAAGCAGGGGAAATTTTTTTTGTTTGGGTCTGGGGAAACAATTTAAAAATCCCAAGGGTTACCCCGCCGTTTTGGTTTATTTAGTCAAAACAGGGTGTATTTTCAAAAACAATATCTTCATCAAACCTGTTGTACATTTTTTAACAAACAGAGTCCCAACAGAGAGGTGGCAGGGGTCTTAACAGCAGTGGCAAATGGCCAAAATTACTGGGGGCAAGCACAGGCGCAGCACATTAAGGGGGGGTCACAGCAGGGTCACCGGGGAGCCCGAACGCGGGGCATCTAAACGGCGTGTGTTTTATCAGAAAACCAAGGGGTTTTTGATTGGTTGACAGTCATCCACTTTCTCCCCAATGACTCCCCACAAACCCCCCAAACCCAAAAGTTGGTTTGGGAACGTCGACCCCAACCCCTTGTTGGCATGGCCCGGGAAAAAGCTCAGCGGGTCTCACCGTCTTCAAACCGCCTCTGTCCCCCCAGTTTTCCCCCAGCCAGAATCTACTATGGGTCGGGCTCAGCCCCATAAAACAGCGGGATAAAATTTGAGGTCAGTCACAGCTATTGGGACGAAAATGGGGGCCCATATCCCCTGCTTCTTGCAGAAGGCGGGAAAGTAATCCATGTGGGAGAGTGGCATGGGAGGTCATGTTTGTGAAGGGTCAGCTACTATGCATACCAACACCCGTTGAGGAGGACAGCAGTGAAGATCCAACAAAAAATCGATGATGATGTGAGCTGACCGCACTTGGGACTGGTGAAGCAAGGGCTTCATCAATCGCAGGAAACAGGGCTTCCAGCTTGCCATCAGGCAGCGGCACAGCCAACAGTGGATAGAGCAGCAGGGTAGCAGCAGCAAGGTTGGGAGCCAAAACGCCACGGTTAGAAAAACCCGCTCGCAGCGTCCAAGAAAGTAGCGGCAACAGGGCTCAGCGAGGCAGCGGCGGTAGTAGTCACTTAGTGCGGGTGCGGAAGTCGTTGTGCGGTAAAATCAGCTTCCCGCGGTGTGGCAGGTTTTTTTGCTAAACAACCGTTCGGAGCCGAACATGGGAATATGTCAATCTGTGGGCAAAAGTGAAGCGTGGCCAGGGAGCTATACACTGGCACCAAGACGGCCTGCGTCAAACACATGCACGTCCACCACCGGTGCCTGGGAGAAACGTGGTATTACAGATGTGTGGTCCCTCCAGCCGCCGCAGCAAAACCGCAGCAGCGCCCAGTGGCACATATGCCTCATTTATCACCATAAAGGCTCCACCACTCTGCAAGAAGGAGCGGTTCTTCCTCTTTGCCATCATCTCCCTGTCCAGATGCTCCTGGGCCTCTCGCTACTCATGGAGCCAGCAGTCGTTCAAAGTGGCAATTGCAAAGAGACAACACACATGCGTCCAACCAACCTAAGGCAGAAGCTTGACTGAGCTCCTGTCCAAGTTGTTGCTACTGCAGTCCCACCCTTTCCAAATGGTGACCTCTGCAACCGTCAGAGAATAATGCCTGTGCCGGCCGAGTGGAAGGCCAAGCCCATAATTTCTTTCCAAAAAGGCAGTACAAGCCCTTTCACAAATAGTAGAACAGAAGGTGGGCCAGTCCTTGAGCTTATCGGTTTCTTCCAAGGTGCACAGCAGCACGGACGTGTGGAGCTTTAACTACAGTCAGGGCCAGCACATGTCCTTTACGGCCCACTGGGTGAATGTGCTTCCTGCGCAGCCACACCAACAACTTGGACAGGAGATGCCGCTTTCTCCTCCACGTTGTCAAATTTCTGATCCTTCGCCATTGTCCGCCTCCTCCTCCACCACAACCACCACCATCTCAGCCTCCAAAAGTACTGCTACATCATAACTCATGTGTATTGTACAGCGTTGTCAAGAAGTTCTACACCTGACTTGCCTCGGTGAACCAAGTTACACAGGGGAGGAACTGCTCCGTGTCATGCAGCAATAAATCGATGTGTGGCTTTCTCCGCACCAAATGCAAATCAGAACCCTGGTGACGGACAATGGGAGTAACATGGTGTCCATGCTGCACGAGGAGGGATGGTCCATGCGCCTGCATGGCGCACCGTGTTCAATCTTTTGTGAAAAGGTTCCTGAAGTCTTCCACCGATCTTCAGAAGATTCTGAAAATGGGCAGGAAACTGTGCATGCACTTCTTCCATTCTTACAGAGCCAGGCACACCCTCCTCGAGTTGCAGTGGCAGAACGGCCTCCCCAACACACACTGATATGCGATGTTTCCACCCGTTGGAATTCCAGCCTGCACATGTTGGACCGACTGTATGAACAGAGAAAGGCCATTAACGATTTTTAGATGATCCAGGCGGACAGGAGTACTCCCCTGTGTAACTTTGATGTCAGCCAGTGGCAGCTCATGCGCGAACACCTGCTGTTTGCTGAGGCCGTTTGAGGAAGCCACGTTATTTGTCAGTCGCCAGGACTACAGGATGAATAACGTCATTGCACTGCTTCATGTCCTGGAAGAGATGCTGAAAAATTTGTTTGGGCAGGAGACTGGAGACGTGGCGACTACATCTCGCGGCCACTTGAGTCCGGTGAGGACTGAACTGGAGTAAGAAGAGGAGGAGGACATTGGAGCAGAAGCATTGTCTGGTGAAATGAGTGGTTTTTCTACCCAGGTGACAGAAGAGGAGGAGCAGGAGCAGCTGGAGGAGGTAGATGGAGATGAGGAAGATGAGGCAGATGACCCCCAAGCACCGTGGTAGTATACAGTGGAGATGGAGGCAGGGTGTCCCTCAGAGTCACTTGCGCAGATGGCCCGCAGCATGCTGATTTGCCTGACTAATGACAGCTGAATAGTTACCATCCGGCAGATAACTTCTGGCTCTCCATCCTATTGGACCCTCGCTACCGGTCCAAAATGGGAGCCTTTTTCCAGCTGCTGAGAGGGAGGACAAACTCAAATACTATAGAGAAATCCTCCGTAGTCAGTTGGCCGCTGCCTATGTCAGCATGGTCCCCTCCTCTGACAGGTCTGACCGGGGTTCCTCAGTGCTTACGTAACCACTGCCACGGCGGCTGTGGGGAAAGGGGGGGGGGGGGGGGGGGGGAGGAGCAGTACCAGTCCATCAGCAGAACCTAATCCGAGTCGCTGGTGAGCACTTCCCTTCACCGCCTATGAGGGGGGCACTCACCAGCAGCACAGGACCTGGAGCTGACCAACAGGTGGTGGCCTAAATTGGACAGCACTCTGCCACCCCAGTTAGAAGATCCGTTGGACTACTGGGCAGCCAAACTGGATGTGTGGCCGCAACTTTTCCGAGTTTTTCAGTGGAGAAGCTGTCCTGCCTGGCCAGGAAATAGGTGGCATCAGAGCGGGTGTCCAATGCGGCGGGGCCCTCGTTTCCCCAAGGAGAACCCGTTGTCCACCGGAAATGTGGAATGACTGACCTTTGTCAAGAATGAATCAGGCGTTGGGTCGGGCCCGGATTTCCACACACCAATGGCCTTAGGCATCAGATTACATCAGCCATGACGCCTCACCCAAAACTTTGAGGGAAAAGGAGTCTGGATTCAAACTACCTGCCTCACCACTGATGCCACCACCCCACCTGATGCCCCCACATCTGCTGCCAGTTTCTCCATCCGCCCACCACCACCCTTACCTGGGACTGCTATTGCCACCCACCTCCACACTCTGTCATTGTGCCACTCTATGACCTCATGCTGCTGCTGTGGCTGCTGCCGTGACCTCCACAAATCTGTCATTGTGCCACTGTCGGACCTCAAAGGGTGCTGCTGTGGCCTGCTGCCGTGACCTCCACACTCTGTCATTGTGCCACTCTGTTGCCCCCCTCCTGTTTGTGCCACCTCCACAAATCTGTCATTGTGCCCCTGTCTTTACCTCATGCTGCTGCTGTGGCTGCTGCCGTGACCTCCACACTCTGTCATTGTGCCCCCCCCCTGTGGCCTACTCCTGTGTGTGCCACCGCCACACCTGTCATTGTGCCACTCTCTGACCTCATGATTCTGCTGCGTTGCTGCTGTCACCTCCACACTGGGTCATTGTGCCACTCTCTGACCTCATGCTGCTGTTGCTGGTGCTGTGACCTCCACACTCTGTCATTGTGCCACTCTGTGGTTACTCCTGTTTTTTCCACTTCCAGAATTTCATTGTGCCACTGTCTGACCTCATGCTGCTGCTGTTGTGCCGTGACCTCCCACTGTTCATTGTGCCACTCTCTGACCTCATCTGCGTTGTGGTGCGTGACCTCCACACTCTGTCTTTTGCACTCTGTGGTTCTCCTTTTTTCCACTTCCAATGCATTGTGCCACTGGCTGACCTCATGCGGCTGCTGGGGGCTGCTGCCATGACCTTCCCCACCGTCTGTGTCCCCTTGTCTGACCTATGCTGCGCTTGGCTGCGCCGGACCTCCACACTCTGTCATTGCCACAAACGACCTCATGCTGCTGCTGGCTGCTGCCGTGACCTCCACACTCTTGTTGTGCCACTTTCCCCCAAACACCGTGGCAGCGTACAGTGGAGATGGAGGCAGGGAGTCCCTCAGAGTCACTTGCGCACATGGCCCGCAGCATGCTGATTTGCCTGACTACTGACAGCCGAATAGTCACCATCCGGCAGAGAGACGACTTCTGGCTCTCCACCCTCTTGAACCCTCTCTACCGATCCAAAATGGGAGCCTTTTTTCCAGCTGCTGAAGAGGAGGCAAACCAAAGTACTATATAGAAATCCTCCGTACATTTGCTAACTTCCAAAAACCATTTTTGGCCAAGGCAATTTTACCTCCATCAGCTGCATCATAAATACCAACAAAAGTTCCAACGCAGTTTATTATGAAGTAGAAACGTGGTCGTTTGAATCCAGTTTCTGCGTTACACCAATTTGTTGAAATGCAGTGTATGGAATTGAAGGAGACCCTAGCTACAGGGAATGTTTTAGTGCTTATTTGCATTCGGTTGCCTTTTAGTGGTGGAATTTAGTACAAAACTGGAATGGAAGCAAAACAAATGCTGCAAAACGGCTTTGGATACTTCTTCAGTATGAAGAATGTAAATCGTATGTCCAACTTACAGAAAGTAAAAACAGCCTCCGGGGCTATGAAATAAATAATAATGATCTTTCGGGCCTATAGAGAAAGCGTTTTCTTGAGCCTCGTCTGTCATATCCGTGTACCGTACCTCTTGCCTCCGTCCCTTGACCACGATCCTTGTCGACTGTCCTGACCTTACACTTGTCCCTGACCCCGAGATTTTCCTTTACGATTTTGTACCTCCTACACCTCGCTGCCACCGCAAGCAAGTCCCCGCAGGGGTAACGACCTGGTAGACTCCGCCGCAGCAAGTCCATCCCGCTTTGCGGCGCTCTGGTGAAAACCAGGAACCTACTTTTGATTCGCTCCCTGGCGTGGCTATTGCCATCGTCCCCTTACTGTGTTGCGATCTGTGATGGCTCCGGTAACCTACTACTGTGTTCTTTGATGCTATAGTGGGATCTTGGTTCTCAGCTCGTTTGTTTCCAGCTGGCGCTGACGACCTTGTCAGGGAAAATCATTTTTTGGTCAGTTTTTGCCCCCTAATGCCCAGGGAATTTTTATGAAGCGATTCTAAAGGGGCGGCAGCCCTGTGGTGCAAAAATAAAACACAGCATTGTAAAGACCAACCAAGCCCCCCCTCTCATTTTTTAAGCATCACTTTTGTTTACGCACCCTACAGGCTCTCTGCACCAGGAAATAGCTTTTTTTTTTTTAAAGCAAATTTTTTCGCGAATTAATTTCGGTTGAAACAATTTTTTCGTAAAATTCGGTAAACTTGGGAATCGAATTTTTTGAAAAATTCGCCCACTCCCCTTTGCCATGTTTTCTGAGCTCTGCCACATATACATGGCCTGTTTCTGATTCTATTGCTCATTTCATGCAATGCATAACAATAGCTGTGCCTGCGTCATAACATTACCAGGGAGTCTTGACATAATTTAAAGGGGGTTTCCCTACATTTGATTCACCTTTTTTTTGGTTTGATTTTGAATTCAAGGCATGTTACGGTTTTTTTTCTAGTCTACGTAAATCCATCTTTCAAAAGCAACCATGCTGGGGCCTACAATGCTCAAACAATCGTACTATACACCTAAGAGCATGCACCCATACAAGGGGAAACTAGGGAAAAGGAGGACACTGTTTAAAGGGGGAATATATTGAATATAACTTTTTTTGCAAGATCTTTAACATAAAAAGCAATCCTTGTAGTAGAAAAATCCCTTTTAAATCCAACAATTTTAAAAAAACCACATATTTTTAATACCACATATTCATATTGGGGGACCTGCATGAATGGAGCTGTGGCAGTTATTTGAGGATTTTCCCCCGTCCACCTATTTTTTAAAAGTTTCTTGGGCCCCCGTCCGCAACCTTTCAGCTTGTAATCCCCAACTTCAATTAACATATTTATGAATTGGGTCAACATAATTGGCAAAAAGTGTTGGGCTAATTCCATACCAATTCAAAAGGGGAGGCGACCAAAATTTTGGGGCAGACACTTTTTACCAATTTCATTTCATATAGTCTCGAAAAATTGGGAGCTCGGGTTATTGCTGTAGGCAACAAAGACAGTCCCCTTACACCAACATTTTTATAAAATTCCCCCCCCAATGTTATAATTTTTTTCTACCATCAATAAGCATTTCCCCAGTGGTACTAGCTAGCTCCAGGCCCTTATCTTCCCCATCATGGAGCATCATCACCGGCATCGTGCCCCCCATGTTTAGTTGCATTGCGGGGGTCCTTTAATTTTTTTTAGAGGGTCAATGTGCACCACTATTTTCATCCTCCACCCATGCCTGTACTTACTTGAATATTTAAAGGGACCCTCTTGTTTGGCTCCTTGCCTGAGCAATAGTTTTTTTTTACTGTTATTCAATGGCGTGTCTTCTCTTTAATTCCTTGGTTCTGCCCCATCTGCTTTTGTGACTTCTCTACTACTCTTGTTTGCTTCCTTTGGCCTGAATTACATAGTTCTGCTTACCCTGTATACCGTAACGACTGTACTTAACCTGGCATGACCTATTTTACCTGGGTTTTGGCGGCAATAGCACTACAAACTCTTTTCTTGACATTAAGGGCCCATTTACACGGCAATGGACAAATACCGGTCGTTTTATCCGACCAGTATTTGTCCGGTCTGTGTGCCATGCACACGATCGCAAGGGGGAGAGTGGGGGGGGTGGGGGGGCGACGGCTCCCCCTTCACATTCACTTGCACATATCCCGTACGAAGACCGGACGGAAGAATGTGCATGTCGAATGTTTTTCGGGTGGCCCATGGGCGGAAAATCCGACGGACAGAAACCCCGTGCAGTGGAGACTGCTGCACGGGATTTCCATAGGAGTCCTTTGTGCTCGTTTGCGGACAGTTTTTCAGATGGTCTGCAAAACCGTAAACCATCTAGAAAACCATCCGCAAACCCGTGCAGTGGGGACATGCCCTAATATGACAGAAACCCAGGAACAATTGAAATCAGCACCACTGTGAAATCAGCTTAAAACAAAGAGAGAAATGAATACAATAATCCCTCAATGTAAAATATTAACCCCTTACCGCCGGAGCCAGTTTTGGCCTCTCTGACAGAGCCCCATTTTTTAAATCTGTGCATGTGTCACTGTACGTGAGAATAACTTTTTGACACTTTAACCTATCCATGTGATTCAGAGACTGTTTTCTCGTGACACGTTGTGCTTTAAGATAGTAAGGAATTTTGGTCCAAAAAGTCCTTGTTTATTTGTAAAAAATATCAAAGAATTGTGAAAAATTTTAAAAATTTACCATTTTCAAACTTCAAAAATGTCTGTGTGCAAGACAGATAGTTATTCCACTCAAAATAGCTTATAACTAACATCAACCATATGTCTACTGTCGGTTGGCATCTTTTTTTAAATGTCTTTTTTTTATTTACGTCATTAGGGGGCATAGAAATTTAGTAGTAATTTTCAAATTTTCAAGAAAATTTGCAATATACATTTTTTTAGGGGCCTGTCCAGTTCTAACGTGATTTTGATTGGCCTGTATGTTAGATACCCCCATAAATAATTTCATCTAAGAAACTACACCCCTTAAAGTATTCAAAACAGCATTTAGGAAGTTTATTAACCCATTAGGTGTTTCACAGGAATTAAAGCAAAGTGGAGGTGAAATTTCAAAATTTCACTTTTTTTGCAGATTTTCAATTTTTATCCATTATTCACAAGAACACGGTAGATGTGATCAGGGAAATGCAACTTAATATTGATTCCCCAGATTGTGCCATTTTCAGAGATATCCCATATGTGGGCCTAGTGCGCGATTTGGCTCAACCACAAGCCCCAGAGAAGGAGGAACACCTACCGGACTCTGGGGTCTCATTTTCATAATAATTTTATTTAGGCGCTATTTCAGGTTTGTGGATACACTAAGGTGCTAAAACTTAATAAATACCCCTAAAAAGACCCCATATTGGAAACTACACCACTTAAGGAATATATCCAGGGGTGCAGTGAGTATATAGACCCCACAGGTGATTCACAATTCTTTTTCAGTGTTAAGCTATGAAAATTAAAAATTTTATTTTTTTCCAACGAACTGCAATTTTAGCTGAAAATGTTTCATTTTTACAAGGAATCCTGGAAAAAAAAGCACCCAAAATTTTATCCGGCAATTTCTTCCAAGTTTGGCAATACCCTACATGTGGGTGTAAACTGCTGTTTGGGCGCATGGCAGGGGGTACAAGGGAGGGAGCGCTATTTGGCTTTTGGAACGCAGGGGCCATGTCGCATTTGCAAAGCCCCCAAAGTACCAGAACAGGTGAAACCTTTCAGAAGTCGCCCCATTTTGGATTCAACACCCTTCAGGGATCTCATCTAGGGGTGTACTGTGCATTTTGGACACACAGGTGTTCCATAGTTTTTTTTCAGTATTGGGCTATGAAAATGGGGGGAAAAAAACGCAGTTCCGCCATTGTTTTTTGGGCTTCATTCTTACAATGTTCACCGTACAGGATAAAAAACAGGATAACTTACTATGGGGTCAGTAAAATACAATGAATAAAAGACGTTTATTAGTACCATTAAGTGCATTGACACTATTTGATCATTTTATTAATTTTCATAGCTTAACAAAATACAACAATTCTGTAGTGTATTTTTTATTTTGATTTTTACATCCGCTATAATGACATACTATTTACACAAAGCATCATACTATTACAGTAGTCAAATTTGTTTAATTTTTAATGCTTTACCAATAAAACACTTTTATCAAAAAGGAAACACACTTTTTGCATCGTTCAGTCTGAGAGCCATAACTTTTCATTTTTCTGTATACAGAGCTGTGTATGGGCTTGTTTTTTGCGGATGAGTTGACGTTTTTTATTAGTATCCATTTTATGGGTGACAAGACTTTTTGATCAGTTTTAAATCCATTTTTTGGAAGGCTAGGTGACGAAAATACTGCAATCCTAGCAGTGTTTTTTATTTTTATTTTTTAAAACATGTGTTTATTAAGATTTTATGGCATAACAAGAACAAAGTATCAAAGAATACATACGTAAAAGATGGCGTTATTTGCCGGGTATCAAAACAAGGAAGACACATAAAGTCACCGAATAAAGTATCAATTACACCATCTCAAAGTCATGTTGTGTGTTGTCTTCCGTATAGGATACAGACCCCGATAAGAGTACCAAGGTACATATAAGAATCTTCCTTAAACCTAGCGTAGAGGCAATTTCCAGCCTCTATCAGATGGCAAAGGTACTCAATGCTTTATTTTTATTTTTATTTTTAACAGCGCCCACTGTGCAGTATCCATGACAAGTTAGCTTTACTCTGTGGGTTGACACAATTACGGCGATACCCAATTTATATAGTTTTTTTTATGTTCAAGTACTTTAAAAAAAATTTTTTTTTTTTGTGTAAAACAATTTTTATGATTCGCTTTCTTCTGATCGCATTGACTTTTTTATTTTTCCATATACAGAGAGGACTTTTTTTTTGCTGGATGAACTGACATTTTAATTGGTACAAATTTGGCGTTTATATGAGTTTTTGATCGCTTTTTTTTCCATTTTACGTGCTGTGGGATGAACAAAAATCTCAATTCTATGACTTTTTTTTTACATTTTTTTAACAGCGTTCACCATACGGCTTAATTCATATGACACATTTATAGGACAGGTCGTTACGTACGTGGCGATACCAAATATGGGTACTTTATTTATTTTTTATCTGTAAATAAAGGGGGAAAAGGGTGGTGTACGTGTTTTTATTTTATTTTTTGTATTTGTGTTTTACTTTTTTCACTTATTTTTACTTTAAAAAAAAAAAAATTTACACTTTTTTGTACTTTTCCCCATAGGGGATTTATAACAGCAATCTTCAGATCTTCTGAAGGTTGCTGTTTGAAGGCAGGCCAGTACATAGCATTGTTGCTAGGCACTGGTCACCATGACCACTGTCAGTCACAATGCCCACAATGCATTGTGGGCATTGTGATGTCACAGACGGCTCCGGGAAGTGATCTTCAGTACCCGGAGCTGGCTGGTAAGCGATCGCTGCTGCACTAACATGCAGCAGCGCGCCGAGGAGCAGGCAGGAGGGGCTCCCTCCTCCTGCCTGCGACTTAGCTCCGACAATCTTAATTGATCGTCGGAGTTAAGGGGTTAAACACCCGCGGCCGGAGTGAGCTCCGGCCGGGGGTGATGCAGCATGAAGCCTGCGGTAATTTACCGCTGGTTCCATGACACGATCGTGCGCGGCTCGCCTGCAAGCCCGCGCAATCGCCAGGACGTATGCATACGTCCATTTGCGGGTAGTCACTTCCCGCTAGGGCGTATGCATATGTCCAATGTCGGGAAGGGGTTAATTGGTTCCAGGATGAACATTGTAGGTGACATGTCAGAAAAGAGGCGCCGCCACGCCAGTTTTAAAGTGCATTAAATGAGTGTATAGTGCGCCTGAATGAATGAACCTGTCAAAAATCTGGCTTCTGGTATTCCTTGCATAGCAATATTGATGTGCCTAATCTAGGCGCATAGCATATCATTGCTAGCATATTTGATACACCTACTTTAGACGCATTCAAATGTGTTTTGCCTGGCGTATAATGCATCTAGTTTTGGTGTACTACAATTCATTTATATAGAGAATAGGATGTCAACAGTTTTTTGGCATAAAATACCCCCCAAAAATGGCGCAGCTCTAATAGGACATGTCGCCCTGTATGTTGAAACCATAACTCTATGGAAAACTGGTAATTGGTTTCAATGCCCAAAATCATGACCCTCAACATAATGCAAAATGAAAATTAAGGAAAGTTAAATATATAACTAAGAAAGATAAACCAAGTCCTTCCATATAACATCAGAAAGAGCTGCTGGGAGCTGGAAATCACTTTCTATGTTGAGGACAGGAGCCTCTTTAAGTCATGTACTTTTGACATATTGTACGAGAAAAAAGAAAATGGAGCCCTCACCTGGTGCCCAAAGGAGCTGCTCATCCTGGCACAAGTAAAGACCAGTACAGGACATGTAGTACCGCAATGTACTGTAGAAAGGAGCTAGTAGACCACCAATCACTGCATGCATCCTACTAATACATGAAAGAGAAGTACAATGCATGTAGTACTGCAGTGTAATGTAGAGAGGCGCTATAGACCCCCAATCACTGCATGCACTTCACTAATATTTTTAATGCGTTTTACAAAAAAATATTCATGATAACCGTCTGGATCAGTGTCTGGGACATTGTATCTTGAAACCACACTCCACAAACAGTGTTCTAGGTAAGACTATTGTCTGTTAAAAATATTGGATTCTGAGGCCATTATAACTTGAGGGACCAATGTATTTGAAAAACATACAGTTGAAACCAGAAGTTTACGTACACTATATAAAAAGACACATCTGCATGTTTTTCTCACTATCTGACATTAAATCAGAATAAGCCTTCCCCGTTTTAGGTCAATTAGGAACAAAAATTATTTATATTTGCCAAATGCAAGAATAATAAGAGAGAGCATTTTTAAGGCATTTTTATTACTTTCTGCAAAGTTTACATACACTCGGATTACTATGCCTTTAAACAATTTGGGACAGCACATATGATGATGCCATGTCTTTGGAAGCTTCTGATAGGTTTATTGGCAACATCTGAGTTAATTAGAGACACAGCTGTGGATATATTTTTTTATGCACACCAGAAACACACTGCTTCTGTGTGTAATATCATGGGAAAGTCTAAAGAAATCAGACAAGATATTAAGAAAAGAATTGTGGACTTGCACCAGTCTGGATCATCTTTGGGTACAATTGACAGATACATCTTTACAAATACACAAGTATAAACAAGATGGGAATGTCCAGCCATCATACCGCTCAGGAAGGAGACGGATTCTGTGTCTCAGAGATGAATGTGCTTTGGACCGACATGTGCAGATCAACTCAAGAACAAAAGTAAAAGACCTTGTGAAGATGCTGGCGGAAGCTGGTAAGATCATGTCATTATCCATAGAGAAACGAGTACTGGATCAACATGGGCTGAAAGGCCACTCTGCCAGGAAGAAGCCATTACTCCAAAATAAACATATAAAAGCCAGATTAATGTTTGAAAATGCACACAATTTTTGGAGACATGGCCTAAAATTGAACTGTTTGGCCATAATGACCATCATTACATTTGGAGGAAAAAGGAAGAAGTGTGGAAATGAAAGAACACTATCCCTACTGTGAAACATGGGGGTGGCAGCATCATGTTGTGGGGTTGTTTTGCTGCAGGACGTACTGGTGCACTTCACAAAATCGACGGCATCATGAGGAAAGAAGATTATGTGGCAATACTGAAGCAACATCTCAAGACATCAGGCAGGAAGATAAAGCTTAGGTGAAAATGGATCTCCCAAATGGACAATGGCCTGAGGCATACTGCCAAGCTGGTTACAAATTGGCTTAAGGATAACCAAGTCAATGTTTTGAAGTGGCCATCACAAAGCCCTGATCTCAATTAGAGATGGGCGAATTGATTCTAACGAAGTGGAATTCATTAAGAATTTCAGGAAAACTTCGGTTCTGCACGAAATAGAAGTTTGGGGTAATTCGCGGGAACGAAGTGTGTTTTGTATTTCTAAAATGGCCGCATGTACATGGCGTGACATGGGGAAGAGAACTCTGGGAGAAAGAAAGAAAGACCCTAAATGACATGTGCAGACATTAAGCCAATCAGAGACCGGCAGATTTCTGTGACGTCACAGCACTATAATTACGGATGCCATGCTCGTTCCTCACACTGCTCTCTTTGTGCCCTGACATAAGCGGCTGCTGCAGCAGCAGGGATCTCACACAGAGGAAATTGCTATTAACAGCGATTTGGGGGGAGTGGGAGTGTCACTGCTTTTATCAGAGACTGCTCCTCTTCCGTTATCATTTTGATTCAGTTTGTGGGGCATTGTAATTCAACTCCAGGTGGGTCTAATTCTGCCCCATATACATTTTAATTCCATCTGGTCATTTCTGGAGCGCAATTTATATTCAAGGGAAATTTAAAGCGGTTTGTGCTTTCATATTCAGTAAAATACACGGTGTTTTTAAACGCAAAATACGAGAACATTTTTCCTGCTGATTTCTGGAGCGCAATTTATATTCAAGGGTTACCCAAGCCTATTAGTGGGTTCATTTGGCGTCAAATACAGGGTGTGTATTTATCATATACAGATATCTTCATTAAACAGAGTCTGTAAATTTTTGAACAAACAGTATGTCAGGCAGAGAGGTGGCAGTGTTACGACAGGTGGTAGTGGATCCGCTGGACCACCGCAAGCAATGGTGTAAGCTGCACCAGGGAGCGGAATCTAAGTAGCACCCGGTTTTCATCAGAGCCCGCCGCAAAGCGGGATGGACTTGCTGCGGTGGGAAACTACCAGGTCCTTTCACTTGCTTGCATTGGCACCAAGGGGAGCGTGGAAACCGAAACGTATACGTAGTCGGGGACAGCGCAGGTCAGGGCAGGCGGCAACGGTTCGTGGTCAGAGGACGTAGCAGTAGATCGGAAACACGGATCGGTCAGGAACACACTTGGAATGCTTTCTCTATGGCACTGGGCACACATAGATCTGGCAAGGAAATGTCGGGGGCGGTACCATTATATAAGGTCAGCGGCCGGCAATTAGTTAATTACTGGCGCGCTGTCCCTTTAAATCTCTGAGAGCTACCGCGCGCCCTAGAGGGCAGTAGCGCACACAGCAGCCGGCCGAGTGATGAGAGGAGACTGGAGCGTGGCTGGGTAAGTTGGTAATCACGGGGGAGCGAGTGAGCCCGCGGCCCAACATGCGGGGCGCGGGACCAGCTGTGACAGGCAGGCTCTTCACATGCGAGTGGCAGTGGCACAACATTCCTGGAGCAGGTACAGGTCGCAGCACAGTAAGGGGACGTCGCAGCAGGGTGACTCGGGGAGGCCAGAACCCGTCGGGTCATCTAGCAGCCGTGTGTTGACCAGCAACCCAAGAGTTCTTGATTGGTTGATTTGGTCATCCACTTCCTCCCAGATGACATCTGACAACCCCAGCCAAGAGTCGGTGGGAACGTCAGACACAACCCTTAGTTGGCATGGCCCGAGAGTGGGTCAGCGGCCCTCACCTGCCCTCAACCCCGCCTCTGTCCGTCGTTTCCTCAGCCAGAGATCTACTATGTGGTCTGGGCTCAGCACCACTATACAGCAAGGACGAACAATTTGAGGACAGTCAGCAGCTACTTGGCAACGAAGAGGTGGGGCAGACATGCTCTGCTTCTTTCAGTATTGATGTGTATAGTGGCATGGGAAGTTTTTTGGCGAGCGGTCAACCTCTGCATACCAAGACCGTTGAGGAGGACAGCAGTGACAAATCAAACACTCATGAAGTATAAACGTGGTGGTTTGAAATCCAGTTTCTGCGTTTACACCAGTTTGTTCAAATGCAGCGTAGGAACTGAACTAAAGGGAACCAAAACCTACACGGAATGTTTTAGTGCTTATTTTGCATTCTGTGCTCGTTGTTGGGAATTCAGTAAAAAACTGGAATGGGACAGAAAAAAAGAAGCAAAAGCAAATCTGCAAAACTGGTTTTTGGATGAACTTCTTCAAATGAAGAATGTGAATCGTATGTCCAATTTAAAGAAAGTAAAAACACAAGTCCTTCTGGAGGTCCTCCCCTGTACCGGTGGAACAAATTATACCCAAACACAGATTTCAAGGGGTTTTTAAGAAGCATGCTGATAAACGTTCATTTGTTCATGAACAGATAACACAGGTGATAAAGGAAAAGTTTGCTGAACTTGTATCTAGGTGTCCAGATTTTGAAAGCTGTGGAAATTCTTAGCTGCATTTGTAATGAAAAAGGCTCCTCACATAACTGCCTCAAGACTATAAAATAAATAATACTAATAATAATTTGTAGAGCGTATAGAGAAAGCGGTTCCTTCAGCCTTGTCTGTCATATCCGTGTACCGTACCTCTTGCCTCCGTCCCTTGACCACGAACCAATGCCGCCTGTCCTGACCTCACCGCTTGTCCCTGACTCTGAGTTTTCCTTACGATATTGTACCACGCTACACCTCGGCTGCCACAGCAAGCGAGTCACGTCAGGGGTAGCGACCTGGTAGACTCCCGCCGCAGCAAGTCCATCCCGCTTTGCAGCGGGCTATGATTAAAACTGAGACCTACTTAGAGTCCGCTCCCTGGTGTGGCTATTGACATCGCTTGCGGTGGTCCAGTGGATCCACTGCCGCTGTCCGTGAAAACATGAAGCAGTGGAATGACGTTATTAATCCCATAGTCCTGGCGACTGAAAAATAACGTGTGCGCATGAAAGGGCCTGAGCAAACGGCAGGTGTCACGAGTGAGCTGCCACTGGCCGACATTAAAATTACACAGGGGTGTACTCCTTATCATCAATAAATCATTAATTTCCTTTCTCTGTTCATAAAGTCGTTTCAACATATGGAGACTGGAATTCCAACGTTTGGAAATGTCACATATCAGCCTATGTTGGGGGAGGCCGGTCTGCCGCTGCAGCTTAAGGAGGGTGTGCTTGGCGGTGTAAGAACGGCCGAAGTGCATGCAAAGTTTCCTGGCCATTTTTAGAATGTCTTGCATATGGGTTGAAGTCTTGAACATCCAGTTTGAACATGTATGCCATGCAGGGAGCATGGCTCAGCCCTCCTCCTACGCAACACGGACACCATTTTCTTTCCATCGTCTGTCTAATTTTCAGTTGTCGCGGATAAAGCCACAAATCGATGTCATCTTGCATGACCTGGAGCATTTCCTCCCGTGTGTGACTTTTGTTCGCCCAGGGGAATACTCCTGTCCACTTGGATCATCAAACATCGTTAATGGCCTTTCTCTGTTCATCAATTTCCCCCTGTTCAGAAATTTCCCCCTTTTAATATATTTATTACTGTTCATCAATTCCCCCCTGTTCATAAATTTCCCCCTGTTAATATATTTATTCCTGTTCATCAATTTCCCCCTGTTCATCAGTTCCTGTCTGCCCGCTTACCACTTTCTGCTACGTTACCTGCCCTCGAATCTCCGCCCTGCCCTAAAACTGTTGGCCTGACCTTTGACTAACGAGTTCGTCTTACATTCGGTACCATCGCTGCCCTCGGCTGCCACCCGCAAGCTAGTCGCAGCAGGGTAGCGACCTGGTAGGACTTCCGCCGTAGAAAGTCCTACCTGCCTTGCGGCGGGCTCTGGTGAAAACCGGGACCTACTTAGACCCCGCTCCCTGGCGTGACCACTACCACCGCTTGCCACTACCCATGTCGTTACAATGGCTGAACTGAATGCCAAGTTTCCTGGCCAGTTCTTTGAATGGTGCAGAGTCCACCACTTGAAAAGGAGGGGCTGTAGTACCACCAATTGGACAGGAGCACGGTCAGCTTCTGTACTTAGGGATGGCTAGATGCATACTGCTGTCTCTTGGCAATCATCTTGGTGAACGACTGCTGGCACCATGAGTACCGAGGAGCAGGAGTATCTGGACCGGTAGATGATGTAATAGACAGGGAGTAGTCTTCGGCAGAGGTGGTGAATCCTTGACTGCCTGAAATTTGAGGCGTGCCACTGAGTGCTACTGCCATTGGGACAGGATGGACCACCACATCTGAAACACTTATGGTGACACTGCATGATGTGATGCAGGGCTGTGGTGCCAACGTTAGGTCCCTGGTCACGCTTTTTTTTTCTGCCCACAGATTTACATATAGTTATGTTCGCCTCCTCTGGTGTCTCGTCAAAAACGGCCACAAACCGCCGAGTAGGTGATTTTACCACCAAAGCTCCGCACTGACTGACTGTTACTGCCGCTAACCCGGGGAGCCCCTGTGCCGCTACTTTCTGGGACCTGCAAAGTGGGTGGGCTAAATTGTGGCTGTTTGACTCTCAACCTCGCACTGCTGCCACCCTGCTGACTCCCGGCCACACTACCGACTTACGGGCTGCACCACTGCCTGACACGCAAGCTGCCGCTCTCTTCTGCCAATAATAATGATGAAGCTCTTGTACACTTTTGGTCTGAGTCAGCTCATAGCATCACATGGCTTTCAAAACCACCAGTATGTGGATGACACCCAACTTTTTCATCTCGGCCCAGACATTAAATCTCTAACTGTCCAAGATTCCAGATTGTCTGTCCCTCCAAATCCTCCTTCCTCCCCCTCCCGTCTCCTAAAACTTAATGTAGAGAAAACGGAATGCTTCCGGGCGGGGGGCAATGGGTAGTCGAGGTAGGGGACCGGTAGGGCGCCACTTTAATTCCCGGGGAGAAAAAAGGGTGCAAGGAGGCATGGAGTGGCGAATTTTCCATTTGGGGGCACTTTATGCCTTGTTTAACTAGGGCCCTTACCTTGTCCCAGCCTTGCTTGCTTCACCCGGCTCCCAAGTGCGATCGGCTACATCGATTAGTGTTTGCCTGTTACCGCCATCCTCCTCAACAGTGTCGCTGTACAAAGCCTGACCACTCACAACATAACCCCCCACTTAACTCTCCTCATAACTATTTGCCCACTTTTGCAAGAAGCAGCGGATCTCTTCCCCACCTCTTTGCTGCCCACTGTCCTCAAATAGTTCATCCTCACTGTATAGTGGCACAGAGCCCACAGCACATAGTAGTTCTCTGGGTGTGGGAAGCGAACGGACAGAGGTGGGTTGAGGACAGGTGAGGCCCCTCACCTGCTCCCCGGGCCATGCCCAACTAAGGGTTGTGTCTGAACAAACCCACCGACTCTTGGCTGGGGTTGTCAGATGTCATCTGGGAGAAAGTGTAATGACCTTTGTGTTGGTCAACATATGGCCGCTAGATGACACCGGAAGCTTTGGCCTTGCAGGTGACCCCTGCTGTGACGTCCCCTTTCTGTGCTGCGGACCTGTGGCAGCTCCAGGAACCTACTAAAGTGTTCTTTTATGCTAATTTTAGGATCTTAGCCCTCAGCTTGTTTTTTTCCAGCTGGCGCTGCCATGACTTTATCGGCTGATTCCCGCTTCAGTTTTTTTGGTCAGTTTTTGCCCCGTAAGTGCCCAGGAATTTTAGAGTGAAGCATTCTAATAGCGGCGGCAGTCATGCGTGTGTCATACTAAAACACAGCATTGTATGAAGACCAAAACCAAAACTCCCCTCTGCATATTTAACATGGCACAATGTTCTACAGCACCCTGCAGGCTCTGTGCAGCCTGGAAATAGCTGTTTTTTAACGCGATTCATCCCGAATGAATTCGGAACGAAAAGAATTTTGTCAGAATATTCTGCGAACTCGGCGAATCAAATTTTTTAGAAATTCGCCCATCTCTAATCTCAATCCTATTCAAAATTTACGGGCAAAGCTGAAAAGGCAGGAGCGAGCAAGAAGACCTACAAACATGGCTCAGTTACACCAGTTCTGTCAGGAGGAATGGGCCAAAATTCCTACCAACTATTGTGAGAAGCTTGTGGAAGGATATAAAATGTTTGACCCAAGTCATACAGTGTAAGGGCAATGCTACCAAATACTAATGAAGTGTATGTAAACTTTTGACTTGCAGAAAGTAATAAAAATGCCTTAAAAAATTCTCTCTCATTATTCTGGCATTTGGCAAGTCTAAATAATTTTGGTTCCTAATTGACTTAAAACAGATAAGACTTATTCTGATTTCATGTCAGATAATGAGAAGAACATGCATATGTGTCTTTTTATATAGTGTATGGAAACCTCTGGTTTCAACTGTATATGAAAATATAGTCTAACAGTAGAATCACTGACACTTATAAAAAGTGTAGCTACATAGAAATATCCATAGAGGTCTGAAAACTCCTGAAGATGGAAAGTTTTAAGGTGGGATATTTCTTATACTTGACAGACCCAGTGATAGACCAGGTGAAAAATGTTTTAAAAAAATCTTCTCCAATGCTGTTCTGACTCTCACCAGGTCCTTGTTGGTCTGCACTTCCTTGTGTTTCCTTGACACATCAGAAATGCCTGCAGAAATTTGCCCAAAGTAGCAGAAGAGCCTTTTGTGGGCCCAGGTTCTAACACAGTACTGGGTCTCCGATCTAACAGAACCCCACAGGTCGAGCTGAAGTCATCCTCCTTTGAAGCCATTCACATGTCACCAGGGTCTATTTTTGTGGCTAGATTCACACATAAGTTATTAGACCTCATTGATGATATGAGATCACCCTATTCCTGAGCTGGCTTGATTTAGCAGGTTGCCAGAGGAGGGGATTTTCACATATTTATTCATCTCCACATATAATATTTCTTAAAATATTTTGATTTTATGGACTTGAATCTGAACCAAAACATTTGTCAGAAATCATTTATAGCCAAACACATTGAGTTTTCTGAATGAAACCTTTCTTCTGGTGTACAGCTCCCGTTGCTGATTATTCAGACCACACAAGATAGAACGTTCCTTATGGAGAGCAAATTGTAAAAATGACTAAGAATCAATAACTCATTTCTGCAATGCTGAGTTTGCTCACATGCCCGTGTTAGCTCTAATAAAAATGTAGCAGATGTCATGGACCTAGAAAACCCTTATTAGAGAATTAGTAGAAAATATTGGCTTCAGCAACTCCGTGTACTGGCTGTTTCTGACGCTCCATCATGGCAGTTGTTAAACATGTCCAACTGTGTTTACCCTGTGAGCATTTCATCATGCAAAGTATTAGTACTTTTCAATTTAATCATTTATGTAATTCTGAGGCCACCCACACGCTCAAGTAACAAGCTCCACCAAAAACATGTTTCCGTAATATGTGCAAAATTAAAAAAATTTATTATAAAAAAGTAATGTTTTGTTGCAAAAGGAAGAACTTCATCCTGAAGATGTTATATTGAAAGAGCTACCTACTTCGCTATGGAAGACTAGCTGTTTATAGCTGTACTCAACAACAACATTTTTTTCAATTTTTTTTTCAAAGATGAAGAAGACAACATAAGCTTGAAAAGCCTCATCTTGTTAAAAGACAACTGGTACAAAAAGATGCAGTAAAGGATAATAATAATCATATATATTTATATAGAGTCTACATAATCACCCGCACTTTACAATTTAGAGGGTATAAGTATAGACAAGACCAAACATTACATGATAATAAATCTACTTGCAAATCAACACAAGGGGCCACATGTATGAAATGGTTTTGGTCTAAAACTCACTTTTTTCCCCCATAGGTTTCTATGGGGAAAAAAGTGAGTTTTAGACCAAAAACCT
The DNA here is from genome assembly GCA_025379985.1 of Phyllomedusa bahiana. NCBI lineage: Eukaryota > Metazoa > Chordata > Amphibia > Anura > Hylidae > Phyllomedusa > Phyllomedusa bahiana. Next base: position 53,367 of record JAODAL010004621.1, read on the forward strand.
TTCATACATATGGCCCAAGGTGTGAGGAACCTGTTCCCAAGAGCTTACAATCTATTAGGGTATATGGGTGAGACAAAGGGTGAGAAGTGCTTGGTTTACAATGGTCCAGCCATGTTCCATAAATATGGGGTAGTTTACATAAAAAGTGGATGAACCTGCCACCTAGACAGAACACCTATATACAGATAAGTGCCTGTGAGTGCCATAGTACAGGAAGTGACAATTAGGGATCTTGGTAGGTTTGTCTAAGAAAATGAGTTTTCAGAGCGCACTTAAAACTGTGAGGGTTATGAGTGTGCTTGATCATATGGGGTAACCTGATCAGAGCACATACAAAATCTTGGAGACGGGCATGGGAGGTTCGGATGACGGAGGTGTGTAATCTCAGATCATTAGCAGAGTGGAGAGACCAGGTAGAATGGTAGACAGAGATGAAGGAGGAGATGTAGGATGGTGCAGTACTGTGAAGAGCTTTATGTTTGAGAGTCATGAGTTTATAATGTATTCTGTACTGGATGGACAACCAGTGCAGTGACTAATACAGGGTAGAGGCATCAGTATAGCGGCTGGAAAGAAAGATGATTCTGGCTGCTGAATTCAGAACAGATAGGAGGTTCTTGAGGTGCAGGTGACAGAATCAGGCAAGGGATTGAATATAGGGAGTGAAGAACAGATCAGAATCTTGTATAACTCCAAGACAGCGGGCCTGCTGCCTAGGAGTTATGTTGGTACTACACACTGAAACAGAAATAGTAGGGTGGGGTTGGTTAGTAGACAGCAGGATGACTAGAAGTTCAGTTTTAATGAGGTTTAGTTTGAGATAAATGGAGGACATGATGTCAGAGACAGCGGACAGACAGTCACTGGTGTTTTGTAGCAGGATAGAGGTAATGTTATCAATACAATACAAAAAATTAAGAAAAATAAATTTTAAAAAAGTATATTCTTAGAAGATGTAAAATATTATTGTTAACCACAGACTCCACTGACCATTTTTAGACATGACTGTACTGTGCTGATAATTACCACTCTGCACTCCAATGTTGCCCTCTCACACTCCAATGTTGCCCTCTGCAAAGTTGCTAGGTGATTGGTGTTTGCCACTGATGTTTTTGACAAACATGATCCAGCAGACATCCTAGCTAAATGGTTGCTAGTGTATATTCCAAGGCCTTTTGATCACACCCCTCTGCCATCAGTTTTTGTTAGTTAACTGTTTCTGTGCTCATGTTTCTTTTAAAAAAGGCTTGGTTTTACATTTGGGATCAGAAAATTCCATTCCCCAAAACCCCCATGCATGTTCCGACTAAAAAACAGATTTTGGGGAAAAATAGGGTCCAAATTTGGGTTTTCCCCGTTATGAAATTTTTTTCCCTTGAATGTCTGTTTTTTTTCCCCAAACCCGTCCAATTCACCCGCTTCTGTGTAAAAACAAACTCATTTAAATTTAAAAACCCGCTTTTCACTAACTAAAAGTGGGCCCGAGTTCAATTTTGTTAGTCCCCGGGTTTTTCCCGATTTACTGATCCCCGACCAGGGTTCATTTAAATTTACAATTCCCGTTCTATTTCCAGAAATAAAAACCCCGACTCCTTGGGGAAATGAAAACCCGTCCAAACCCTTGTGACCAAATTCCAATTTGGGTGACGGGGGGGGTAGGAAAGGGATCCAAATTTAAAGACCTAACAGCAATGTCCAAAAACTTACTTGAAGGTTTAAATTAAAAAAACCCCAAACCCTTCAGTTTTTTATCTGTGTAAACCACATGGAAACCCAAATTTCATTTTAAGGGTCCACGGTTGAGGGCCCGAGAAACTGACAATGATTAAAAAAAATAAGGGGAAAAAAACTTTTTTAATGTCCCCCCCAGTTTTCCCAAACCCCCAAACCCTTTTTGCTACCCGAATTTTTTTAAACCCTAAGTTCCTTTCATGATCCCCAGGAGGGCCCCCATTGGGTTTTTAGGGGAAACAGATACTAAAACCAGTCCCAAATCAAAAGTTTTAGGCAGGTTTTGAAAATATGCTTTCCAAGCACAATGCTTTCCCGATATAAAAATGTTTTTTAATTTTATCAATTAACAAAATGCAAAGTGAATAACCTAAAGAAAAATATAAATCAAATCAATATTTTTGGTTTTGACCTTTTTTAACCCCAAAACCCCCCAGGAAAAAAAATCCTTTTGGGGGTTTTCCAAAAAACATCCCCCGAAAAATTAATCACAACTTTGGAATTTCTTCAATAAACTCACCCGACTTTTTCGGGGTAAATTTGGGGTTGCTCCCCCTGTACAACATAAACGCACAAATGTAAAATACAATTTCCCCCAAAATTTTTGGGAAATTGTATTTTTATCTTTTTTCATTGGGTAACACTGAAAATAAAGTTTGAATTTCAAAAAAAAAGTCAGTGTACAGGGTTGTATAAGGGGCTTTGTCACAAGAAAATTTTTGAAACCTTTTTTACGGATTTTGGGTTTTTTGGAGGGAAAGGGGCACCCGGGAAAAGCAGATCCAAAAAAAATAACAGTTGATACTTTTTTTGGATTCCCTTAGTAAAGCTTTTTTCCCGTTTGCGTTTTAAAGGATTTCCCCTTTTTCCCGAAGCGTTTTTTTATTTCTCTCCTTCCCCTCCCCTCTCTGACCTCCCCAGCAGCAATTCACCTCCCCAGCAGCTATTCACCTCCCCAGCAACTATTCACCTCCCTAACCAAACCATCCTCCCCCCAGCCCCTACCGGCCAACCATCCCTCTAAAACCCCCGCCCGCACCTCACATGTCCAGGCCCCTCCACCCCTCCCCTTGGGGAACCAAACCCCCCCCCACCGGGGCCCTCCATTCCCTTCCCCCCCCGGCCCCCCCCGCACCTCACCTGGCCAAACCCATCCCCCCCCCCTGCAGCACCTCACCGGGGCCCCCATCCCCCAAACCCCCTGCAGCACCTCAAACCCCCGGGGCCCACCCCCCCGCCCCCCCTCCATCCATCATCCATCCCTCCCCCTGAGCAATCTTCCCCCCCGTCCCGGCCAGCCATGCCCCCCCGCCCGCACCTCCCCCCCTGTCCCCCTCCCCCCATCCATCCTCCCCCCGGCCCCCCGCCCCCCCAACCCCCCGCCCCCCGTCCCCCCCAACCCCCCTCCCCCTGCAAACACCTCCCTGGTTTCCCGCCACCATCCATCCCCTTGCAGCATCTCACCTGGGCCCCGCCAGCTTATCCATCCATCCATCCCCCTGCAGCACCTTTAAACCCGTCCACCAAACCCTGCATCCCTTTCCCCTTTTCAAAACCTCACCTGTCCCCGCCCGCTATCCCCCTCCAAACCACCCCCCCGCCCTCACCTGCCCCGCCGAACCCCCCTCCTGGGCCCCCCGCCTCCCCAACCCCCCGCCCCAAAGCCCCTTTTGGGCCCCTTGCTCACTCCCCCGATGGAAACCCCTCCATCCCGCCTTTCCGGGCCGCCACCCTAAAGCCCCATCCGTCCCCGCCGCCGCCGCCCCCCCGCCGGATGGCCCACCCCATCCGGGGGGGCCCCCCCAACCCGGGACTTTTCGTAAACCGCTTTCAGGGGTGCAAAGGGGCAGCTGATATGTACCTGGGGGTGTTTAGCGCTTTTGGACAGGTTTCCAAAAAACCCGGGAATTTCCTTTTCCTAAAATCTTTCCCTTGCGAAAAAAAACAAATAAAATTGACATGGGCAATTCTTAAAAACGGATGGGGAAAAGGCCGTGCAAAGGGGAGCCTCCAAAGGGAATCGCCGGGGTCTCCCGTGAGAACGGGGATGCCATTTGCCATTGAACGCAATGTTAAATTTAAAACTAACCCAAAAGTTAGAACCATTTTTGCGGATTTTTTAAAAAGGATCCGGGAAATTTGGGAAACAAAAAAAACGTCGTTTTGAACAAACCCTAACAGGGAAACAGGTGTTTTCCCTCAAAAAAAACTCAACAAAACATCTAACAATGGGCTAAAAAACTTCAAACAAAAGTAATTACCCCCCCCAAATTTAAAAAAGGGCAAATTTTCCCCAAAGTGTCAATTATTTGGGGCCAAACCCTTATTTTCCCCCGCACTTTCCTTAATGCTGTCTTTTCAAAGGAGGGCCACAGAAACTTTTTACAGGCTAAAGCCACTGCAATTTCTTTCCCTTTCCCTTCCTTGATGGGCGACATAAAGGGGGGCTGATGGATGTTTGAGATCATGCAGTCCTCCCCCAATAAGTCAGGGGCCCAGGCCAAAACCCTCCAAAAAACAAGGCATGGGCATCTGAATGGTTTTAAAGTTGTTGTTAAAAGTTTGGGAAACCCCCCCTGTGGCCCCCGAAGGGGGGGCGGTTCATGCTCTGAATTTAAAAAGTTTCCCGTACAAGTTGGCATTCATGGTTCCCTCAATTGGGGAACCTTGGCCCCCCCACAGCTGGACTCATACAGCCCAAAACAAAATTTAAACCACAACCCCTGCCCTGACGTAGACAAGACCCACTTTTCTTTGTACTCCTCACCTTTGGTTTCCCGCCCCACACGCTTTAAAAAAATCGAGGGCCCCCTTTAAATTTATCCCCTTATCTCCCATACCAAGGAAAATGGTTTTCCCTTTAAACCATAATTTCCAAGTCCTTAGTCCCGCAAACCGTTTTTTAGACTTTTCCCTTTTGCATCAACTTTAAAAGAGCCTTCTTTTGGATGACAAAACCAAAAAAAGGGCCAATTTTTAATGCATTTTTGTGACATATGGTCTAAGCAAATAACAGGCAGAATCTCCTAATCCCCAAAACATTTTCAGAAAAAGCTGGGAGAACTTTAAATCTGACAAAAACACGACACATACACTCAGCTTCTTTTGTTGACCATGGTTAGGCCTGGTTTTTGAGGGGAACTTCTTTTGGGAAACTACTGTAAGCCTTCGCCACCTTTTTCTGCAGGGGCCCGTTTCAGGGTTGGGTTTGGGAAACTTCCCAATACCTAAGCCCTCTTAAAAATTTTTGGGGGAAAAAAGCAATTCTTTTTTTCAGATTTCCCAGAAAGTGTGAAATGTGAAAGGGGATAACACCCAAAATTTTAAAAAACCCTTTCCCACCCCAAAATTTTTTTAACCTGGGACCCCCGTAAAACTAACCCTTTAAAAAGACACCCCTTTTGGGGGAAAATGGAAAAATTTTGGGCAAAATTTTTTTCCCCTTTTCCCCTTAGGAGTTTACCCCCTTTGTTTCCCCATGGATTAAAACAAAAAGGCTGTGTGTTTTAGTTATTTTTTAGGGTAAAAAAACCAAAATTTACAGTTAATAGCTGTTACCGATTACTTTTAAATGGGAAATTTAAATTGGGCATATCCTTTTATTTTTGTCCATGAAAAAAAATATAAAAAATATTTACAAAAAAGTGAGGGGGTGGGACCCCACTTTTTTTTGAGGGTACAAAATACAAAAAAAAAAAAAAAAAAAAAAAATAAGGGAAAAAAGGGGTTTCCACAACTTAAAATACATAACAGAAGTGGCGTCTATCCCTCATTCAGCTTCATGCTGTGCTGGAGGAAGCAGAAAGAGACTCCAGCCGCCTTTACACCTTTTTTAACAGAAAAATATATTCTGAGTTCCCTTTCCTTTGTTTGTTTGGGGCGGACAGGTTTAGAGCACAAGTGAATTAATTTTTTGATTTAAAAGGGGGTACAAAATTTTTTTCAATTTTTTCATATAACAAGGGTTTTAATTTTTGGGGAAATTAAAAGGTAACTGTTTTAAAATTTCCCGCAAAAAGGGGTAAATTATTTGGGGGTGACAAATTTTTTATTTTGTCTCAACTCAAAGGTTTCATAGGAATTCCCTGAAAAAATAAGCTGCTTTTCTTCTGGCACTTTCCTGGGGCAAAACCGCTTTAATTAGCAAAAATGCTCTGTGTATTCCCAACCCCCTGCTAATTAATTTAAAAAACAAGCCCGTCAGGGACCAGGGAAGCTTCTTTAGCTTAAAGTAAATGTAAGTAATTACGTTTTTGTCTGAAACATCAATAACAAACAAGCTCTCACGTCCTGGTTCGTGGGTGGGGGCCAAAACCCAAACCCGTGTGAAAGACTTCACTTCCCTGCTATCAGAAGAACAAATACATAGGGAGGGGAATACAAAAGGGCGGTCCCCTTTTGGGGGAAACAAGAAAAGGGGCATCGAAGGGGAAAAAATCACCTGTTTGGCTTCCTTTAAAAAAAAAAAAAGAACAAAAGCAATTTTATTTGGAAAAAAAGCTTCATTTTAGGATCCCCCAAAAAGTTGAAAGCTAATCTTTTTAGCTAGACCCAAAAACCCTTTTAAGAAATTTTGGGCTGGCAAACATTTTTTTCCCCAAATTTTTCAGTACGTATTTAAAAGCAAGAGAGTATTTCCCCCCCTGGTTTGAAAAAAAAAAATTTGTAATACATACAAGTTTCCCAAATTGGGTGGAAACATTTATTTTAATTTTTTTCCTTCATTCCACAAAGCTCAAAAGGGAAAAATTTAAAAAACATCAAAATGTCCCCCCTGTTCCAAACTCTCAAACAAAAATTTTTCATTTCCCGCTCTACTTTGGGGGTTTTAATCGGGGGCACAGGGAAAAAGGGTCCAAAAAGTAGGGAGTGCAACTGAATGTGACCCCCTGGGGTTTCCCCAAAAGGCCTGTCAGGGACCGTCAGGGACACACACACAGCCCAAATGGGCCCCACTCTGACCCCAAAACCCCTGTCCCTGGGCCCTTTTGGGGGACCCACTTCTTTAAAAGGGTGGCCCCCCCGGAAGGGTGATAGGCCCGGGAACCGGGTTAGGTGCAAAACAAAAGGGGCAAACAGACACGAACAAAAGGGGTAGTCAAAAGGCCCGGGCCAAAGTCAGAATAGTACGGCACGCCCGGGAACAGAGACGTAAGAAAAAAGGATAACCGGGGTTTAAAAGGGGAAAGGTCAGGGGAGCACAGAAACCCCCAAAAGAACATCCTGGAACTACAGGGGGGAAAAACCCATTAAACCAAAGGGGGGGGGGGGGGGGGGGGGGGGGGGTGACTGGTTTAAGGGGGATTTTTTAAATAGGGGAAGCAAAAGGACATAGAACAGAAAGGGGATTGGTGGGGAAAAAACACAAAACTAATAGGGAAACAAGGCGTCAATCCAAAGGGGGAACCTTTTGGGTTTAAATGAAAGGGGTGCTGAGGATTCCTGGGCCCCGGGGAATTTCCAGAAACAATTTCCAACCCCGGGAAAGAAGGCCCTTTTACACTTATGAATAAGAATAAAAAAAGGTATTAAAGTTAAAAACCTTTGGTTATTTGTCGTACCGGCCGTGGCCGGCGACCAGAGCCAAATGCAGTGGGCGTGCCAGGCACAATCATGACAGTTCCACTGCTAAATAAGACACCAGTGTTAGCAATGGCAAATTGTTGGTTGGGACAATATCACAGATTCCCTTTTTATGGCCAAAAGGAAAATAAAACCCCGGGCCCTTTAATAACCAGAATGCCTTTTTGCTTTTCCCCAGATTCAACCCCTTCTAAAGTTTTAGGTTAAAAAAAAAAAAAAAAATTTTTTTTTAACATTTGAGTGTAATCTGAAACTAATAAGTTTAAAGTAAAGGGACAATTTTCTTGGACGGGTGGAAAAATCAAAAAAATTTTAAAAAAATTAAAATTAATTTTTGCCCCATTAAAATGCCCAAATTTTTAAATTTTATGGGCTCATAGCAGGAGAGAGGGTCAATTGGGTGCAGTGTCTCTTTATAGCGGTTCTCGGTACAAAAATGCTGAAAAAAATGAAAAGGGGAACGTCCCAAAAAATAACTCCCCCTGCTGGGGCCCTTTTTGTCATGGTAAATATCCAATTCTGTGGTTTGCAATCCCCTCTGGAAAATTTTTCCCGACTTTTCATATCTGTTGATCATAATGTTAAATGTTAGGGATAATGAAGCAGAGAACAGTAGTTATGGATTTGAGTGTATTTCTTTTATTATACATTATGGTATAATGATCATAAACAAAAACCACAAGTGTATGCCAGTAATAATAATAATAATCATCGCATACAGCTTAATCAATGAATGAAACTTGGCAATGTAACTTTTATGATGAGCACAGTGCTGTTGGTGTCGTTGTCACATTCTTTTTTAAAATATGTTATTAGAATTATTATTATTTATTTTAAAGCGCTGTTAATAAGGGTGACATGTATGAACGAGGCTGCACCAGTTTTCTGGTGTACTTTGAGCCAAAAATAATGTATGAACAAGTGCACTAAAAAGTTTGGCGCGATAAGTGCCTTGGTAATGAGCCAAAGACACTTTTTAATGCGCCATAGATTTGGGGGCGTTATGGGAGCGTCGCATCACATTTGTAGAACTAGACACATTTATAAATCTTTGACGCCAAATCTAGGTTCACACAGCTTATTTTAGGTTGCATTGTATGCGTGGGGAGATGACGCGTACTCCATAGCTCTCTATGACAGCGATGAATTACCGTAATTGTGGCGCGCATCTCGCCATGTATAAAGCGAATTATGCGGCGAAATGCATTCTGAAATACCAGGCAAGATGCGCGCCACAATTACGGTAATTCATAGCTCTCATAGAGAGCTATGAATTTCCGGCGGCATCTCCCTTTTCATGTAAATACAAAACCCTAAATTGTAACGTGCGGGGAGAGAATTGACATGTCAATTGTTAGCGGCGCTTACACACCACTGACACCACTGACACCACTGACAATGCAAGTCAATGAGGCCTGCCGGGTACCAACGCCCCCCCGTGCTTTGGAATTACGTGCTGATCAGCAAGCGCTTCCAAAACACCCGGTGGATTGCGGCGCATACAGTACGTGCCCCAATACGCCGTGTGAACATACCCTTACAGATAAACTGGACCAGGTTAGAGGTGGTCTGCCTGAGATACACTTGCTGTATTGGCACTACAATGCGCCTGTATGTATGATCTGTAGAGAACAGGTTCATACATTGTGGTGCATTCTACACTGCCTTAAAGCGATTTAGAACTGGGCTGTCAGCGCCAACGTTCATATATGTCGCCCGAAGTGACTAACAACTGGTACAGGTGGAAAGAGGATTCTTCCCTTGAATGCTAACAATCTCAAATTTTTATGGCATATCAACAGAATAGGGCATCAATGTGTGATAGGTGCAGGTCCCACCTCTGTGACCTCTGTGTGTTTTGGAGAAAGGTGACTCTAATGGAGACCTTCCACCACCTCTCTGTTCAAAATAAGGACGTTTTAAGGATTTTCTCAAGATAGGTGCAAATCCCATAGATGGGAACACCCCTTTAAATATAAAATAGTACAAAACTTGTAAATCTAAAAAAAAAAGTTGGTTGCGCTTGATTACGACTCTCCATTCTGTTCTATAGGTGTTCCTTCTACAGCCGAAAACATTGCTCCAATATAAGGAACTTGGATCTAAAGCAACCACTGTGTGTATACATCTTCCACTGTGTCTATAATTATCCTTATTTCCTTGCATTATTCTCCTGGTGTTCAGATGGATTATATACTCTGTTTCTGCCCTATGTAGTTAATAAAAATGAAATGTAAAATATAATCATTGTCTAATTAAGTTCTCCAATCTTTGATGAAGTCCATTGCATCACAAATTAATTAGTCATTATTCTGTTGAACTAATGGCATTGTAGCTTAATTAATATCCACAAAACAGCTGGTGACTGACGAAAATGAAAACAATGTCAGTGTTAACTACAAATGTGAGACTTTCACTTTTCATTTAATTATAATTATACATTTTATTAATTTGCAGTGATGGTGTAAGAAAATCAAGATGATGTGAAGACTTAGCACGACCGTGTATTGCTTGATTACTCATTGAAAGGAAATGAAAAGTAATGTAAAAAAATTGAATGATTGAAAACAAAACGGTGTTTGAAAAATCAGTGGATATTTAGGTTCGTATCTCAGCAGGATGGCGATGAGTTATTTAGGAAAATTATTTATGATTAGTGTTGAGCGATTTAACTGAGATCGACAAAAATCGAGATCGAGGCGATTTTCGATTTTCAGAAAATCATTTTGATTTTTCGATCTGATCGTCGTTTCCTATTAAAGTCAATGCACAGTGAAAATGGCGCGGTGTGTCGATCTCGATTTTTAACCTGATTTTACCAGAAAAAAATGGAAAAGATTGAGATCGAGAAACCAGTAAAAATCGACTCGATCTCGATTTTTGGAAATTCGATCATCTCTCTTTATGATCTCAGCCATTGTTAAAGGATGCTGGCTGTCAATCATAACTGTACTCTTGCAGGTGCTAGTAGGAATATAGCTTCTGTACCTGAATCATTATTTTGCTGGTTAAACAAAAGAAAACCAGGTACCTGCGCTTGCTGATGAAAAATCCTCATTGGAGCAGTAATAAAGTTTCAAAAAAGAAGTATAAAATGTTAATACACTATAAGGCCTCGTTCACACGGCTTATTCTGGGACTGCGCGCCGTATTTGCGCTGCAGTACGGCTCCAATCCGTCCCAGTAACTACTATGAGAACTGTGGATTCCGTCTCTCCTCCCCGCTCGGCGAATACGCCAAGGGGTGAGAAAGTGACGTGTCAATTATTTACGGCGTGTACGTGACGTAGATAATGACAGTCTATGGGGCCGGCGAGCTGCCGACCCCCCGCCCTGTGAAATCCATCCCCGCAATTACGCCGGCAATAAGCCATGTGAACGAGGCCTAACTCAACGCATTTCTCATCTTACCGGCGCTACTTCAGGAGTCTGATATCATCACTTTGCTATACATTTATGGTATTGCAAAGAGTATCCAATGTGGTGCTAAGGGGTTAATGAGGAGTTATCTTGTGACATTATGTTAATGGTACACTTCTGTCACTATTTATAATGGGAGATGGCAGCAGGACTAGGGTTATAGGTAGGCAGAGGTAGGTGACCATCTAGGGAATCTTACTCTGTCTGTCAGTAAAGCAAGCATAAGGATTTATGGGCACTGTAAACGGAATGGGCACCTGCCCAGCACCATCCATCACCTGCCTTCAGTGGCCTGGGACCAGAAATAACACCGACCCCAACTGTTTAACTACTCAGATGCCACGGTTAAAGCAATTTGTCCTATTTTCCAGGGCACCAAAATCATGCCTTGTGCTGGCCCTGAATGTCAGCACTAAAAATAAAATGTATATTGATGAGAACCTGTGATGTCTCCAGACATGTCTGTTTTTAATAAATACTTGCATTCCCTGGAAAATAACTATTCTGGATCATCTTCTCTTATAACTGTGTGCTGTGCTGTTCCTTTGTTATGCCTTCTAGAAATGTATTACTGAATCTGTCAAGTGGGTGTTACTATTCCAGTTTTAAAGGGGTATGTCTCTGTACAGTCTGACACTGCCAAAACATTGCTTACAGAATCAGTCTGTACAGGAATACGCCTTTGAAAATTGGAAAGGTAACACAGTTGTCCTGGTGTTTTTTGTTTTTTTTTTTTTAAAACTTGGAGCAACTTTCTTCCAAACTCTACATCGGCTGTTCCTCTGTTATTCCTTCTGTAAATGTGTAAAATGAATAAAATGACCACTGAGAGATCATTCCCTTTGTCAGCATATAGGGTGACATCTATGAATTAGCACACGCCATTTTTGTAACTTGGCTCCAACACACCAGTTTTAAATAGATATAAAAGAGTGTATAATACGACAGTATGAATGAAAGAGTGATGCGCCAAACTTTGTATCGCAGTTTTGCACTAAACTTTGACGTATTAAAATCTGTTGTACGTTGAATAAGCAAATTCATAGATGTTGCCCATAGTCCCTACACAATCTGATACTGCCAGTACCAATTCGACCAAGCTCTGTTGACATGAATGGGAATGTAATTATTTTATTTACATATTTATAGGAGGATTAACAGATGAACAACACAACATTTTAAGACACAATGGTCGACACGTATGTTTTTTGGCGCCCAGGCGCCATTTATTTTTTTGTGCGCATTAGTAGCGTAGAATGCGCCTGAATCTATGAACCTGTTCTACTGCGGGTCATAGATTTAGGGCGACATGTATGAATCTCGCCACGTCGGGACGCACCTTTCCGCCGGTTTTCCGGCTAAATCTGCGCCTGATTTATGTCGGCTCCGGGGCGCGCTCATACATTCCATGTAAAGTCCGCCGCGCCTCGCCAGTGTTTGAGGCGCAGTGCGGGACTTAGGCGCAGTGTGGCGCTGCGCCTATGATTCGCCGCCGGAGGTAGTGCACTCATACATGCGGGCAAAAGTCCGCCGCGCCTCGCCAGTGTGGGGGGCGCAGTGCGGGGACATGGACGCAGTGCGGGGACATGGGCGCTGTGCGGGACTGCGCCTCACATGTATTCTGATGCGAGACAGGCTGGAGAACAGCGAGAAATCATTAAAGATGTCGGTGCGGAATATGAATAAAAAAATACAGTAATTCAAATTCTGAAAGCTATTCTCATTGGTCGGCATAAACCGGCCAATCAGAATAGGAGCGACAGTGAACCATTAAAACCTATGGAGAACTATTGAGCAATCAGAATCAAAGGCGGGACAGTTCAAAATACAGTAAAAATGCAGAAAAGAGCTGATTGGCTGAGCTAACGGGGGCTTGGCTATCTCGGCCAATCAGAATAGGAGCGACAGGGACCCATTATAGCCTATGGAGAAGTTTCAACCAATCAAAATCAAAGGCGGGACAGTTCAAAATACAGTAAAAATGCTGAAAAGAGCTGATTGGTTGAGCTAGCGGTGGCTTGGCTATTCCAGCCAATCAGAGCGCGAGCTACTTCTCCCATTGTAGTCTATGGAGAGATGGGCGCAATGCAATCTCGGCTCTCAGCGCCGTGCGGCATGGAGTATGAATAAAAAAAACATTTTTATTAAATGTAAAATATTCTCTGAAAAAGAGCTGAAACCTTCTATAAACATAAATCAGTTAAATCCCTAACAACACATTTGTCGCCGAGACCGACGCTACATCGGGAATTGCAATAGAAAAAATTGCCGTGAAATACAGTAATTCAAATTCTGTAAGCTATTCTCATTGGTTGGCATAAACCAGCCAATCAGAATAGGAGCGACAAAGACCCATTATAAGCTATGGAGGAGAATTGACCAATCAGAATAGGAGCGACAAAGACCCATTATATCCTATGGAGAACTTTGGACCAATCAAAATCAAAGGCGGGACAGTTCAAAAAATACAGTAAAAATACAGGAAAGAGCTGATTGGCTGAGCTAGCGGTGGCTTGCCTATCCCAGCCAATCAGAGCGCGAGCTACTTCCTCTCCCATTGTAGCTATGGAGAGATCGGCGCAATGCAATCTCGGTGCTCAGCGCCGTGCGGCATGGAGTATGAATAAAAAACTCATTAAAAACTCAGTAAAAAGGCAGAAAAGAGCTGATTGGTTGAAGCGGCGGGGGCTCGTCCAGCTTAGCCAATCAGAGCGCGAGCTACTTTCTCATAGAGTTCTATGGGAAAAGAAATGCAGAGCGAGCTCTGTTTGTGATTGGCTAAGTTAAAAGAGGTGCGGTTATTTGGACCAATGGGAGAGCAAGCGACGCTCCTATAGGTTTTCTAATGCAATCTGAAATAAAACTGTACATGGCCGAAATCAAATGATAATACTGCCGAAGTTGTCCCGATGTGTATATAAACTGAATAATAATATGGGGGTAACAAACAAAAAATATTAAATCAATAAAATCAGGTTTATTTCTTTATTTTCGTTACACCCATACTATTGATCCTTGGCTAATGAAAATAAAGAAATAAACTTGATTTTATTGATTTAAATTTTTTTGTTCGTTACCCCCCATATTATTATTCATTTTATATACACATCGGGACAACTTCGGCATTATTATCATTTGATTTCGGCCATGTACAGTTTTATTTCAGATTGCATTAGAAAACCCATAGGAGCGTCGCTCGCTCTCCCATTGGTCCAAATAACCGCGCCTATTTTAACTTAGCCAATTACAAACAGCACTCGCTCTGCATTTCTTTTCCCATAGAACTCTATGAGAAACTAGCTCGCGCTCTGATTGGCTAAGTTGGACGAGCCCCGGCCGCTTCAACCAATCAGCTCTTTTCTGCCTTTTTATTGTATTTTGAACTGTCCCGCCTTTGATTTCGATTGGTTCAAACTTCTCCATAGGATATAATGGGTCTTTGTCGCTCCTATTCTGATTGGTCAATTCTCCTCCATCGCTTATAATAGGTCTTTGGTCAATTCTCCTCCAGAGCTTATAATAGGACTTTGTCGCTCCTATTCTGATTGGCTGGTTTATGCTGACCAATGAGAAGAGCTTACAGAATTTGAATTACTGTATTTCCCGGCAATTCTCTCTATTGCAATTCCCGATGTAGCGCCGGTCTCGGCGACAAACGCGTTGTTCGGGATTGAATTGATTTATGTTTATAGAATGTTTGAGCTCTTTTTCAGAGAATATTTTACAACTAATAAAAATGTTTTTTTTATTCATACTCCATGCCGCATGGCGCTGAGAGCTGAGATTGCATTGCGCCCATCTCTCCATAGGCTACAATGGGAGAAGTAGCTCGCGCTCTAATTGGCTGGCATAGGCAAGCCCCCGCTAGCTCAGCCAATCAGCTCTTATTCAGCATTTTTACTGTATTTGGAACTGTCCCGCCTTTGATTTTGATTGGTTGAATCTTCTCCATAGACTATAATAGGTCCCTGTCGCTCCTATTCTGATTGGCCGAGATAGCCAAGCCCCCGCTAGCTCAGCCAATCAGCTCTTTTTCTGCATTTTTACTGTATTTTGAATGTCCCCCCTTTATTCTGATTGGTCAATAGTTCTCCATAGGTTTAATGGTTCACTGTCGCTCCTATTCTATTGGCCGGTTTCTGCCGACCAATGAGAATAGTTTTCAGAATTTGAATTACTGTATTTCCCGGCAATTTCCAATATCCTAATTCTTGATATTGATATTTTTAAAATTATTTTTTAGTTTTGAGGTGTGAGCTCTTTTCTGATAATGTTTTCCGCCTTTATAAAGGCGATTTTTTTTTAAAATCATACTCCATGCTGCAACGGAGCGGAGTGCCGAGATTTCTCTTGCGATCTTCTGTATGTTTCCCTCGCATGTTCCGATCTTGCTTCACTTCGCCTCTGCCGGAGGATTTAGACCAAAATAAACCAGGTCTGCCTGTCGGAGCTGCCGAGCGCTGCAATGCGCCTCGCATTGGCGAGCCGCGATCGTATATGCCTCGGAGTTTTCGAGCACGCCGCGTCCCGCCCTGGAACGCCTACACCGCGCCCACACCGCGCCCACTACCCGCCCCTTCATGCGGGCGCAGCTGAAAGTGGCGAAACGCTGCGCCTAACACCCGCATCCCTGCGTCCGACAGGGGGATTCGGGCCAGGAGGGCGCAGTTTCCCTCCAAAAAACAGGCGAAAAGCCCGTTCATTCATCACGCCCTTAGTGCTTTCTAGCTAAAAACCAGCACTTCAGGCTCAGGTAAACCACTTTTAAAGTGCTCTACCTGTTCTAGCAGTATTGTGCCTGGATTTGCCGTACTGAAGCTATAAATGTGTAGCTTTGTACGGTTGTAGTGTGACACACCTCCAGTACAACCCCTGATCTCAGGCACATTATAAAGTGCCGTGGGTGCTTTATAATGCATCTGATATTGGAGTGCGCCTGATTAAAAGTAGAGTGAACGAGCTGCGCTAGTTTTCGGGCTGAAAAGACGCCAGACGTCTGGCGCAGCCCTGTAAATACATGTCGCCCAATGTTTCAGCATTGTTATTTCACAAGGCATTCAAGTAGGTCAGAATAGGAGACGTGACATCCTCTTTAAATACATAGATAGATCATTTTGTGAGACTGTGTTGTTACAGTCGTGCCTGGCACAGGTAGGACGTTAGTGTCCTCTGGCTATCTCTTCGTGTAAAGATCTCACGTGTGTCCTGCTGGGCGCATCTCTCCGCAGGTAAACACCTTTAATGATTTCCGTCTTAATAGCACTGATGTGGTATTTCCCTTTTATTCGTGTTGACTGTAATGTTATCAGCCATGCTTTAAATTTGATTGCTGTGCACTTTTGGGCCCTTCTGAATAAAACATGGCATTTTCTATTAGATTTATTTTGAAGTTTAAAGTGGTTTTTTAGATATTATTTTGTTTTTCGACATCCATCATAATGCTTTGAGAAATCTTGAATTTTTCACTTCAGTTTAGCAATCACCATCAATAACTGGAAATTAAGTTGTTTTATAAAGCTGTTTCCTGGCGAGTGAAGGTATATCAGACTGGGCTGTTTTTTACTTCAAATTGATGATATGCGTTCAAAGTAACTTTATTGTAAGGGTGATGAGTTAGATTGAGATTCCACTGAGAAACAGAAGCCTTAGGTTAACCTCTTCTCGATCATTTCAGCTAAAGATACAATAACTCGGAATTCACAAAAAATTTTACAAGTTTACTGTTGCACAATTTGGGATCAATAGCTAGAAACAAAAAAATACCCTACTTTATAATCTATACTAATTGTCTATTTTGCATTCTGTGTCCTATTTTACTGCTGGGTGTATTTGCCTTTAGTTTCCTGTGTTTTTTTGGGTCACGGTCTTAGGGGACAGTGCATAATTCAAGGATATCAATACCAGAGTAAGGGTAAGAAGGATTAGGAGGAAGGAGGATCAGGTAGGCAGAGGGAAGTGGATAAACAGCCAAAGGATACTGAAGCTGCTGGTGTAGTTGAGTTAGCTGGTGTAATCATGCACCAATATCTTAGGCCAGCACTAGATATAACAATATATTTTTTCCTCTACACTTCTGGTGTCTCATCCCGACACACAGAGAATGCTTTCTCCCTGCTTTCGACTGCAGTGAGGGAATGGCGCATGAGCATCTCCTGTGTGGGTTGGGGTGAGGGTGGGGTGGGGTGCTTTTGAGCGGCAGTGGCTGAGGGCCAGGAAGATGAGTACACCTTTTTTTTTCTTTGTAACCCAGCCTGGCCCCATTAAGACTTAGGGCGACATGTATGAACGGGCTTTTCGCCTGTTTTTAGGAGTAAACTGCGCCTCCCGGCCCGAATCCCCCTGTCGGACGCAGGGATGCAGTGTTAGGCGCAGCGTTCGCCACTTTCAGCTGCGCCCCGCATGAAGGGGCGGGCAAGGGGCGCGGTGTGGGCGCGGGGTAGGCGTTCCGGGGCGGGACGCGGCGTGCTCGAAAACCCCGAGGCATGTACGTTGGCGGCTCGCCAAAGCGCGGCGCAACGCAGCGCTCTGCAGCTCCGACAAGCAGACCTAGTTTATTTTGGTCTAAATGCTCCAGCGGCGGCGAAGTGAAGCAAGAACGGAACATGAGAGGAAGCATACAGAAGATCGCAAGAGAAATCTCAGCGCTCCGCTCCGTGCGGCAGGAGTATGATTCCAAAAAAAATCGCCTTTATAAAGGCGGAAAACATTATCAGAAAAGAGCTCAAACCTCAAAAATAAATTTTTTTTTAAAAAAAATCACTTTCCAAAAATCGAGAACGGCGCAATATCAGGAATTAGGATATTGGAAATTGCTGGGAAATACAGTAATTCAAATTCTGAAAGCTATTCTCATTGGTCGGCAGAAACCAGCCAATCAGAATAGGAGCGACAGTGAACCATTAAAACCTATGGAGAACTATTGACCAATCAAAATCAAAGGCGGGACAGTTCAAAATACAGTAAAAATGCAGAAAAGAGCTGATTGGCTGAGCTAGCGGGTGCTTGGCTAGCTCGGCCAATCAGAATAGGAGCGACAGAGACCCATTAAAACCTATGGAGAACTATTGACCAATCAAATTCAAAGGCGGGACAGTTCAAAATACAGTAAAATGCAGGATAAAGCTGATTGGTTGAGCTAGCGGGGGCTTGGCTATCCCAGCCAATCAGAGCGCGAGCTACTTCTCCCATTGTAGTCTATGGAGAGATGGGCGCAATGCAATCTCGGCGCTCAGCGCCGTGCGGCATGGAGTATGAATAAAAAAAAATTTTTTATTAGTTGAAAAATATCCTCTGAAAAAGAGCTGAAACCTTCTATAAACATAAATCAATTCTATCCCGAACAACGCGTTTGTCACCGAGACCGGCGCTACATCGGGAATTGCAATAGAGAGAATTGCCGGGAAATACAGTAATTCAAATTCTGTAAGCTATTCTCATTGGTCAGCATAAACCAGCCAATCAGAATAGGAGCGACAAAGACCCATTATAAGCTATGGAGGAGAATTGACCAATCAGAATAGGAGCGACAAAGACCCATTATAAGCTATGGAGGAGAATTGACCAATCAGAATAGGAGCGACAAAGACCCATTATATCCTATGGAGAAGTTTTGACCAATCAGAATAGGAGCGACAATGTCCCATTCTATCCTATGGAGAAGTTTTGACCAATCAAAATCAAAGGCGGGACAGTTCAAAATACAGTAAAAATACAGAAAAGAGCTGATTGGTTGAGCTAGCGGGGGCTTGCCTATCCCAGCCAATCAGAGCGCGAGCTACTTCTCCCATTGTAGTCTATGGAGAGATCGGCGCAATGCAATCTCGGTGCTCAGCGCCGTGCGGCATGGAGTATGAATCTAAAACTCATTTTTATTAAGTGTAAAACATTATCAGTGAAAGCGCTGAAACCTTCTCTAAAAATAAAGCAGTTAAATCCCGAACAACGCGTTTGTCGCCGAGACCGGCGCAACATAGGGAATTGCAATAGAGAGACTTGCCGGGAAATACAGTAATTCAAATTGTTTAAGCTCTTCTTATTGGTCGCCATAAACCAGCCAATCAGAATAGGAGCGACAGTTGCCCATTCTAACCTATGGAGGAGAATTGACCAATCAGAATAGGAGCGACAGTGGCCCATTCTAACCTATGGAGAAAAATTGACTAATCATATTCAAAGGCAGGACACTTCAAAATACAGTAAAAAGGCAGAAACGAGCTGATTGGTTGAAGCGGTGGGGGCTCGTCCAGCTTAGCCAATCAGAGCGCGAGCTACTTTCTCATAGAGTTCTATGGGAAAAGAAATGCAGAGCAAGCTCTGTTTGTGATTGGCTAAGTTAAAATAGGCGCGGTTATTTGGACCAATGGGAGAGCGAGCGACGCTCCTATGGGTTTTCTAATGCAATCTGAAATAAAAATGTACATGGCCGAAATCAAATGATAAGACTACAGAAGTTGTCCCAATGTGTATATAAAATTAATAATAATATGGGGGTAAAGAAAAAAAATATTAATTCAATAAAATCAGGTTTATTTCTTTATTTTCGTTACACCCATACTATTGATCCTTGGCTAACGAAAATAAAGAAATAAACCTGATTTTATTGAATTAATATTTTTTTTCGTTACCCCCATATTATTAAGCAGCAGTTAACCATATGAAATCCACAGAACCATCAATCTTCATATCCAAGAAATATGACAACAGCCACCAAATAGTGCAATCTTGTTTTATCCTTCCATAAGGTCTACCTGCATTAATTCCTTCAAACAGTGCAACGTTTTGACTTAATTTGCTAAAGATCTTTTTATAAAGACTCCAAATGGAGTTGTAACGTTGCACTGTTTGGAGACATTGATGTACTTTATGGAAGAATAAAACAAGATTGCACTATTTGGTGGAGGATAGTGGGTTTAAGAACTGTATATATATGTTGTCATGGAGAAGTGGAAGAGGATTCCAGTGGCTACAACCTGTGAATCTCTAGTGAACTCCATGCCCAAGAGAGTTAAGGTAGTGCTGGAAAATAATAGTTGCCAGATAAAATTTTGACACCTTGGACAATTTGTCCATTTTCGCTAAGAGGTGTACTCACTTTAGTTGCCAGCCGTTTAGACATTGATGGCTGTGTGCCGAGTTATTTTGAGGGCACATTACATTGTTATACAAGATATACACTGACTACTTTACATTGTATCAAAGTGTCATATCTTCAGTGTTCCATGAAAAGATATATTACAATATCTACAAAAATGTGAGGGGGAACTAACTTTGTGAGATACTGTATATATACGGACATGTTTCTTGCTTCAACTGCACTAACTATATATATATAAATAAATATATATCTAAATATTATATATATATATATATAATACTTATATATAATATATATATATATATTTATATATATGTATATACATATATATTTATATATTATAATTATATATATTACTATATATATATATATATATATATACATATATATAATATATATATATATATAATATATATATATATATATATATATATATAATTTTTAGGAATGGGCTTTCATTTTCCCCTTGAGCCCATCACAATAGGTTGACATATCCTGTTTTATATGTACGATAAGAGACATAGCCTGAAACTTTCAAATCCTAATGCATTACCATGTGCCATTCATGAACTTGGTTTCTTATGTGCCAAATGGTTCTTCCGGACATCTTTTGGCACCAGTGCCTGGGTGCAGTTGCTACCTCTGAGCCAATACATCTATGCCTGATTGAAGTGAAAGAATATGGCTGAATTCTCCCACTAAAGTACCACAAGATTCTCCAGCACACCCAAGCTCTGAAATAATAATGAGTCTCAAAAATCCAGAAAACATGGAAACTGGAAATATTTTCCAGTACTTTTCTACTTAAAATCATATGTGATGGGAATATTCATACTTTTTCATGCCATTGGTTTCTGTTGGAAATACGCTTTATAACTAGATCTGGCCTAAACACTGAGAAATGCATTGATAGCTCTGGCCAATTGTCTCCTATTGCATGTGGGTTACACTATAAAACATAGAGATTATTTACAATTTATCTGGTTCTAATATAAAGTTGGATCCATAACAATCAGATATTCCCAGTTAGGTGTCCATCACCTTAAAAGACAGATCACACATATGATGAGTTCTTCATAGTTATCTATGGCTATTTCAGACGTTTTTACTGCCAAATTCCATAGTGAGTAACCCCGAGAAACAATATCCTTGTCAAAAGGAATTGAACGCCTGCTGGTTTTTCATCAGCGTCTTTGGAACCAGTAGATTACTTGTGTATCCGCAATTCTTTTAGCAGTGACTGGTGACATCATGCAGAGCTGGAGAGGAAGATAGTTATTGTGCATTCCTACAATTTTATTCTTTTATCCTATAGCCAACACCATAATAAAGCCAGTTCTTATTGTTTGATTGGCCCTTAACAGAACTGAACGTGCACTGTGCAGGGTCATTTCAGTTCACTAATAGATATCAGATACAAATTTATCTCCGTACCCTTGGCCTCAGTGAACTCATAGCATCACATGGATTGGAGTATCACTTGTATGCTGACGACACTCACATCTACATCTCTAGCCCAGATGTTAATTTTCTCCTTTCCAGAATCCAAGAATGTATATTGGTCATATCCTCCTTCTTCTCCTCCTGCTTTCTCATACGCAGTATGGAGAAAACGGAGTTCATCATTTTTACCCTATTCCACTCATCTCTACATCAGATCTATCTATTATGGTCAAGGTTTCATGCTTTCTCCAGCTCCACAAATCTGCTGCCTCAGGATAACCTTTGACGGTCTGTCAAACTCCACATCCAAGCCTTGACAACATCCCGCCGACCCCACCAGAAAAATATTTCCCGAATCAGCTCCTTTTTTGACTTTGACTCTGCAAAAATGTTTGCTCATGCCATCTTCATTTTCTGCCTAGATTTCTGCAACTATCCTCTCTGCAGCCTTCGATCTAACATTCTTGCTTCCCTTCAATCCATCTTCAACTCTGCTGCCTGACTGATCCACCTCTCTAATCACTACTCCTCTGCCTCTCCCCACAGCCAATCCCTTCACTGGTTGCCCATTGCCCAGTAACATCAGTTCAGGTTACTGAATACGACATACATGGCTCGTCATAACCTACCCCCGATATATCTCTACCTCACATGCAGTCTCAATCCTTACAGGACCTTCTCCTCTGTTCTTCTCTTGTCAGCTACTTACACAGCCATCTCCAAGTTTCTCCTGCATCCCCCATACTCTCTAACTCACTAACACAACACATCAGTCTCCTCTATTTTTACATCTCTAACTACCAAAAATGACCTGAAAACCCATCTATTGAGGCTAACCTACAACCTACAATAACCCTGCTGCCACTGCAACATAATATAAACTCCTCAGACCCTCACCTCCTTTCTCTCCCTTCCTCCATTGTAGGTTATAAGCAGGGGCATAATTAGAAAAGCTTGGAGCCCATAGAAAACTTTTGTATGGGGCCCCCTCCCTGCCCGACAACGAACATTTACTGGGACCTCTCAATAAGAGTCATGCAGTTACTAGATAATGCAAGGAGCAAATACCTCACAATTCATATCACCATCATACTGTTATCAAACAAATCCCACTATACCAAGTCCAACATTACCAATAACGCTAATACATAAAGACCCGATTATACCGCCAGAACATGACCACAAATTACCACCACATAGTGACTGAATAATTACTGAATTACTGAATGGAGATCAGTATACAACAACCAATATTACCACCATATCGGGGTAGATACCAGTGTATACAGACTCTGATACAGTGACCATATAGTGAATCACCACGAGAGAATTGAAAGTTCGAACTCGTGAACATGTTTGTGACATTTTGTTAGCAAAAGATTGCAATGATCCTTCCATCTTGAAAACAATCTCTCGACACTTTTATTTCCATCATAATTGCAATCCTAAATCCTTTAGTGTAAAAGGTATTGATAAAATTTGTAGTAATATCAGAGGTGGAAATAAGAAAAAGATCTTGGAACAAAAGGAGTGTCGCTGGATTGTTGTTCTCAAAACCATGGCTCCACAAGGCCTAAATAAAAAATTGAGTTTCTCATCTTTCTTGTAATTCATGCACCGTTTTATTTTTGTGTCTTGTCTGTTTTTAATTGTTGTTCATTATTTTTTTAGTAACATTATTATACTTCTTGTTTTGCTCATCTCTGGTCACCTCATGATTCTGGACATTTTCTTTGAAGATTTATGAAGTAATACATCGATGGATACAAAAATTAAAAAATATTTTTTAAATTTTTTATTGCTCTTATGTTATTACTTATTTTAAATATATATTATTTGATTCATTTCATTTGTTGATTGTGTTATTATGCATACAAATATGATTTTCTTGTATTTTGGTTAGAGTCCAATGTCCCACTTTTATTAATATCCATGTATATCTGTCTTTAGATGAACTGCATGTGTTTCTCTAATATTATACACTTTTTTCTCATACACCCTTTTTCACTTGCACTATTGTTTTTTCTTTCACATTTGGGTATTCACTTACCTTTATAATTACTCCATCACTTTTATTGCACCAAAGCTTAATTTCTGATCTCATTGTCTGCACTTTATATGTAACATAAACATATGCAGTTCGTGCTATTTAAATGGTAGTCCGTAGTTTTTGCGCTTTAGATATGCGATGTGTAGGCAATGTGTGTCATTACATCACCTTTGCCTGCCGCGCATGCGCACTTAAATGACTTTGCCGGAAGTGGGGCATTCCACTCTGATGAAGCTATCGTGGTACTTCTCCGTGCATGCGCAGAGTCGTGATTAGGACGCCGCACTTACTTACATGTATTATATTATTGTTTTTTATGATTTTTGATATTATTTAATAGCGGTTTGGTAGATAATCATGTTATGTTTACGGTATTATATGAATTCTGCTCTTTTGATGAGTTTTTGGATCATGTTTATGTAAGATGTGTTCAGTCATTGGTTAGTTATCATCATGTGACTAATTGAGGTGGGTTTATATGTGTGGGTATTTGAGACATGTAGACACAACCCCTCAAGAAGAGGTGGCGAAACGCACATCGGGGCGCGGGTGCACGCAAGCTTTGAGTCTCCTGTTATGGGTAATTGACTGTTATACTTTACTTTGGCCTTGATGTCTTTATTATGTATTCTTAACCCTGGTTATAGATATTTATATAATTATATTTTAGTGATAATTTATGACATTAGTCATGATTGACTCTGCTTGTTGTTGTCCCGTTTGTTAGTTCTGTCGTCCTGTTATTTACTGTGTTAAGTGTATTTTTTGTTTTTTTCTTTGTATTTTTGGTTTTTTATATTTTATTATTAATTATGAATAAAGATTTATACATTTTTACTTTTTGGTATCAAATCCTCTTTTTTCTTTGTTCAAGTGACCATATAGTGGTAGATACCAGTGTACACAGACTCTACAGACATAAGTGATTATTGTTCAGTGACATCTTGTGACTCACAGCTGATGTTTCTCTGACAAGGCGTTCACTTTTCCTTTTCTTCCTGTCCAAACCACCATGATGACTTCTGGCCATCGGGAATGTAGGCAGTACAAAGGCCCCAGGTAGGTAGGCCATAGGTAGGTAGGTAGATTGTACCTAGGTAGGTAGGCCGGTGTTAGGCCACAGGTATGTAGATAGGTCCCAGTTAGGTAGGTAGGTAGATTGGCCTTAGGTAGGCAGTAGTTAGGCCCCAGTTAGATAGGTATGCTGTAGGTAATCCCGAGGTAGCTAAGTAGGCTGTTGCTAGGCCCCAGGTAGCAAGGTAGATAGGTAGGCAGTAGGTGGACCACAGGTAGGCTGTAGGTGGTCCCACTTAGGTAGGTAGATAGGCTATAGGTGGGCCCCAGGTAGATAGATAGGTAGACTGTAGGTGGGCCCCACATAGTTAGATAGATAGGCTATAGGTGAGCCCCACATAGGTAGGTAGGTAGATAGAAAAAAAGTGGGACCCACATAGGTAGGTGGTCTTCTTTTTGTCGTATTATACATTGAAAGCCAGTGAGTAAGGAGAAATATTAGCTATGATCGAAGAGGTCAGATCTGTTATTTATAGTAGGAAGAAGAGATCCAGAGCATCATTTGTTTTTGGCTCTTGTTACCAAATGTGGTGGTGTAGCCATGCTCATCTCACCATGACTGAATATAAGTTTACTTAACAGTAACATCCATCTTGCTGCTAAGGGGTGATAGAATGAATCAAAACACTGCCTAGCGCCTTAAATGATTTCTTACTACAATAACTGGATTTTAACATGAAGGAAAAGATAAATTAAGACTATTACCAAATACATTATTGTTTTAATTTTGTTTTGGTCAGGAGATAAAGAGGATTTTATCTCCTCTCCTCCTACAAGTTTCTCTTGGTAACCTCCCACCTCCCTCTGCTCTCTCTCTTATCTGATTGCTACACAAGCTTCAGTTTGATCAGGGTGAGTCACTCCCTGCTGAGTCTTATATCTAGAAACAGACTTTGTATATCTAAGTAAATGACAAGCTTCCCCCCTTTAGAGTACTGTAAAACTCTTTTAAGAAATTAGCTATTTTAAAATTTTTGTGTTTTATATTTTTCTCCCCTCTTTCCAAGAACCATAACATTTTTATTTTTCTGTCTTCATAGTCATATGGGGGCTTGTTTTTTGCAGGACAATGTGTACTTTTTAATGGTATTGACCATACCATATAATGTACTGGGAAACCTCAACAAGATTCTATGTGTTGTGGAACGTGAAAAGCAACTGTACCATTTCTGTGGGGGTTATGATTTAATAGATGTCACTGCTTGGTGAAAAATGACATGTTATCTGTATTCTGCAGGTCGATATGATTCAAGTGATAGCAATTATTTCAGTTTTTGTGATGTTTTAGTACTTTTAAAAAAATAAACCTTTTTTTATTTAAATTTGTACTGCAGCACCATTTTCTG
The DNA here is from genome assembly GCA_025379985.1 of Phyllomedusa bahiana. Classification (NCBI taxonomy): domain Eukaryota; kingdom Metazoa; phylum Chordata; class Amphibia; order Anura; family Hylidae; genus Phyllomedusa; species Phyllomedusa bahiana. The sequence continues at coordinate 79,108 of JAODAL010004621.1, forward strand.
CAACCAATAACTTTATTATATTTTCGTCTGTGCACCGGACTGCTACCATTTTGGGATGCATTTTGTACACTTTTTGTTCCAATTTTTTGGGGTTGTTAAATGACCAAAAAAATGCAATTTGTAATTTTGAGAGTTCTTGTCTGTTAACTAGTATACCAAGACCAATATTACTAAAAATAAGAATATACAAACACCAGATAATACCACTATAATGTTACTGATCTAACCAGTATAACAAGACAAATATGGCCAAACAACAACAATATATAAGGATCAAATAATACCCCACATATCACTACCATATGGTGACTAATACCACATACTGTTACTGAGCAAACCAGCATATCAATCAGGTAGCTAAGGGCCCCTAGTAGGTAGGTTGGTAAATAGTGCCCCCCCAGTAGGTAAATAGGTAGATAAAACCCTCTCTTGTAAGTAGGTATATAGGGACTTCAGAAGGTAGGTAGTTAGAGTTCCACCAGTAGGTAGGTAGGTAGATAGGGACTTCCAGTAGCTAAATGGGTATATAGGACCCCCTCTTGAAGGTCGGTATACGTGGCCCACAGAGGGTAGGTAGTTAGAGTCCCCCCAGTAAGTAGGTAGGTAGGGGCTCCCTAGTAAGTAGGTAAGTAGATAGATAGGGGCCCCCCCTATCAGCCATTGGATTTTTTACTGTAAGTGGCTGCAATTGGCTGTTCTGATTTGAACAGCCAATTGCAGCAATCGTCAATGCGGGAGGATATCACAACCCCCTGGGCATCGAGTAGAGATGCTTTGCTGTCAGGGACAACAGCCATTTTCCCTTTATCACCGCGTCTATAGATGCAGTGTTTTTTACAGTTAAGGACATACCTGTATGTCCATTTGTGGGAAGCCACTTCTTGCTAGGACGTACAGATACGTCCAATATTGGGAATGGGTTAAATGTGTTTTCTATACTATAATGATTAGCTTTTAAGATGTAGGGACAGGTAAATGAAGACTTTTTCTAAATGCATTGCTTTTCTGATATTGCAATGGTCAGGAGATAAGTGAGATTTTATCTGCTTTGAGTGCACACAAGTGTCTCTAGGTTACCATCCATATGGTAGAGAGCAGACAGAGAGCAGGAAGTAACCTCACCATGGTCAGAAGGAGCAGAGTCTTTATGTCTCACAAGATTGAAATGTATAATTGTCTACCTTTGAAAAGCACTTGTTTTCACTCTTGGAAGGTCAGCAGTGTTGTTTACTTACAGAATAAATCTCGTGCACTCAGGGTCACCATCAGATATTTTAGGCCCCATACCGCTGAAGCATCTGGGCCCCTTCTTCTCCTCGCCAAACCCGCTGCCCCGGCCACTCCTCTCCTCCTGCAATCCCCACCTCCTTAAACCAGAAAAAGAAAAAATTCTTCCAGGGGTGAACAAGAAAAAAACAAGAAAAAAAATGTAATTGTGCCATTGTTTTTGGATTTAGTTCTTGTTAGATTTACAAGGAAGCAGAGCAGGTGGCGCGATGATGTCACTTCAGGCAGGGAGTGCATAATTCTCTCTGCCCTGTCATTCATCTCACTTGTTTGTGCATTGTAAAGATGCACATACAATTGAGCTAGCCTAAGTGGTAGAGAGAACCTGTGAAGCAAGGAGATGGTAGCTGCTGGGCCCCGTACGGTAGTACCAGCTGTACAGCCCTAACGGTGGCCCTGCCTGCACATATGTAATGTTCAGCTAGAAATAGCAGAGATGATATGCTAATCATTGCTATAGATCCACCCACAGCTTGACTAGAATGTGTGAGGCAAAAGCTGTCTGTGACTCTGTGAAACTGCATGGTGAGAAAACCCATTTAACTTTAATTTATTAAATTAGTGATATCTGTATTTATACCACTGTTTTAAGAGCAATTTTAATGTATGCATCTCTTCAGTGATTCTTTTCTTAGTGGAAAATGATTTCTCTAAAATTTGAGAAATAGATCTACACATACATTCTAGATGTCAGGACTGAAGAAACCACCTAACAATGCAGCAATATATTTTGATCTACAGATGAGTCCTTACATTTAATAGCAGTATATTCCTAGGCTCTTGGCATAAACTGAATAATATTACTTAGTTTCCATTGACTAGAGCTGAATGCCTGTAATATTGATGCTGAATATCATGCCATAACTTGGCAATATTATTGAGCTGCTAGAGAGTCTACTGTATTGAATAAGCTCAATTGATAGCTAGAATGTAATTCCCTATCCACTAAACACAGTTCTTATGTTATAAGTGGCTGCTAGGAAAGCTACCAGATAATAGCTATATAGCCGGTGATTATTAACTATTGATTTTGAGTAGTTGGATTGCTTGATAGTATGGAAGTAGTACGCATTATACTTAACAATGTTTATAGAAGCACAGTGGATAGTAGGTTTAAAAAGCTACACAAGTGTCTTCAAGGGCTAGAGTACATTTGGTATACACTCTAGATACAGTTGAAACCAGAAGTTTCCATAAACTATTTAAAAAGACACATATACATGTTTTTCTCACTATCTGACATGAAATCAGAATGAACCTTACCTGTTTTAGGTCAATTAGAATTACCAAAATTCTTTATATTTGTCAAATGCCAGAATAATGAGACAGGGAGATTTTTTTGTAAGGCCTATTTATTACTTTCTGCAAAGTCAAAAGTTTACATACGTTAGGATTACTCTGCCTTTAAACATTTTTGGGACAGCCCATATGACGATGCCAGGAAGAAGCCATTACTCCAAAAGAAACATATGAAAGCCAGACTAATGTTTGCAAATACATACAGGAACAAAGACCTACATTGTTGGAGGCATGTGCTGTGGTCTGACGAAACTAAAATTGAACTTTTTGGCCATAATGACCATCATTACGTTTGGAGGAAAAAAGGGAGAATCTTGGAAGCCTAAGAACACCATCCCAACTGTGAGAGATGGGGTTGGCAGCATCATATTGTGGTGTAGTTTTGCTGCAGGAGGGACTGGTTCACTTCACAAAATAGATGGCATCATGAGGAAAGAAGATTATGGGGCAATACTGAAGCAACATCTCAAGACATCAGACAGGAAGTTAAAGCTTGGGTGGAAATGTGTCTTTCAAATGGTCAATGACCTGAAGCATACTGCCAAACTGGTTACAAAGTGGCTTAAGGATAACCAAGTCAATGTTTTGGAGTGGCCAACACAAAGCCCTGATTTCAATCCTATTGAAAATTTATGGGCAAAGCTGAAAAGGTAGGTGCAAGCAAGGCAACCTACAAACATGGCTCAGTTACACCAGTTCTGTCAGGAGAAATGGGCCAAAATTCCTACCAACTATCACGAGAATCTTGTGGAAGGATATCTAAAACATTTGACCCAAGTCATACAGTTTAAGGGCAATGCTACCAAATACTAATGAAATGTATGGAAACTTTTGACTTTGCAGAAAGTAATAAAATTGTCTTAAAAATTCTCTCTCTCATTATTCTGGTATTTGGCAAATATAAATAATTTTGGTTCCTAATTGACCTAAAATGGATGAGGTTTATTCTGATTTCATGTCAGATAGAAAAACATGCATATGTGTCTTTTTATATAGTGGATGTCAACTTCTGGTTTCAACTATATATAGCAAAAATATCTAACTTAATTTCCCTACCTTTATCCCAATACACATGAACTCCTTCCCCATAGTATATATTCTTTTATTATGTCTCCATCTATGGAGAAGAGACTTAGATTCCTTTACTGCTTTAGAGGGTACTCAGAGCCCTCAGAGGCAGGCATTACTGCAAATGCAAGTCTAATGTTCATGTTTATTTACTCTACTGAAATGTTTTGAAGATTTTTGGAAATAGGGGACCATACCGTGTGTATCACAGTACATATTAGGCAGAGCAATCGAAGCATATCCAGTGATCTTCAGCAAAGAAGTAATAGAAGAGGTTCAACATAATTGGGTCTGAAGCCTCTTTGGATTTTGAGGGCCAAGCAGTTGACTAGTCAGCCAGGGGCTTAGTGAAGGGCTCCAGTTATGCCATGTCAGTACTGGATCTAGCAGTGGGAGCATATCTACTACACTGTTTTTCAGCGGCGAAAGAAAAGAAGACGTTCCCCATAGTTGGGTCTTAAACATGTTTCGGGTTTGGAGCCTCCAGGTCTGTTAGGTTAGTACTGAGCGCTAGAGTGTTCTTCAGCGATGAAAGAAAAGAAGCTTGGTCCTGGTTGGGTCTGAAGCATCTTTGGGATTTGGCATGCCAAGAGGTTGACATGCATCCAGTGGCTTAGTGAAGGTCTCTAGTTCTGACATGTTAGTACTGGCAGAGCAGTGTGAGCATATCCACCACATTGTTCTTCAGCAAAAGAGGAAAAGAAGAGGTTCATCATAGTTATGTCTAAAGTCAGGTGCCAAGTAGTTGACATGGCAGTCGGTGGCTTAGTGAAGGCCTCCAGTTCTTCTGTGTTGGTAATGGCAGAGCAGTGTGAGTATATCTACTACCATATTCGTCATCCACTACAATGCTCCAAGCATCTTGGAACTTTGAGGTGCATAGTAGTTTACATGGCAGCTAGGACTTAGGGAAGGTCTCCGATTCTGCCATGTGATGGGTCTGAAGCCTCTTTTGTCTTTGGAGGGGCCAAATGGGTGACATTGCAGCAGGGACTTAGTGAAGGGTTCTATGTCAGTAAGGTTAGTACTAGGCAGAACAATGGGAGAATATCTACTAAAGCAAAGCAAAGAAAGAAAAGAAGAGATTTGTCATAAGTGGGCCTTAAACCTCTTGAAGCTTGAGCAGCTATGATAATGGGGTTTAAATAAATGTTGGCATCTGATAAGAGTCATATGCACTATTCATGATTGGAGGGGATTTTTTGGGGGTGTTTGGGGAATTACCTATATAAAGTGGTGTCTGAAAATGTTGCTATTAAAATCTAATCTATATGTATCAAAAGTAGGCTAGTATGCCAACCTTAAATCAAACCATCATAAATTCTTCACAGTGTGATTTGTTTTATTGAATTTCTGTCCATTATTAGACATACCAATATCTTCTTTGCAAATTCCTCTCTCTTCCTTGTGGTTGTGGTCTGTTAATATTCCACTTGTTTATAAAGAGCAGAGAAAAATCTGATATAGGACCATCCAAAATAATGGTTTCTATCCTAAATATCCTGTGGAATGCATCTACTGCACAGGGAACACAGTGGTCTACAACATAATCATCAGTTGTGTTTTCCTTAAGGCCTGAGCCCAGTGCTGTTTAGTTTGGATGACTTAAAAATGACTGTTTTACTGGTGCATATTTCCAAGCCGCTCAATCCATACACAGATTTTATATATGTTTTTATATTAAATGTAGGAAACTGTTTGCAATGCAAATGTAAAACTGCTAATAAAGTTTTGGAATGTTCAACTGTAAAGTTAGGAAATTAATCTGTTCCTACTTTATTGCTTCACAGAAACAACCGGCTGTATCCAGATATCATTATTGCCAAAACCGGTGATTCAATCCGAGGCTATTTCCAAGCCAGAATATGCTGAAACTTTGTGTTTCGTCTATTAAGTCAACTTCTTACTCTTCATTACTTTTCATATTTAGACTTCTGTTTGTGTTCCTGGACTGATCCTGTTTCCACTATACTTCCAATAGATACAGAAATGTAATTGCTGTGATATTCCAGCGACTGTCATAATTTACATACTGTAACTATGTACTACTGCTCCTCTGTTACCTCACATGCTTCTTCATTGGTCCATGTTCATTGTAAAATTCTACTCTCTGGATGATGGGGCTTGGGTGTCCTTCTTTATGTCCTTGGGATGGGAAAGAATTTGGGTGACATTTTCCAACACGACAACGCCAGTTTTTTTTGTCTATATTGCCCTAAAACCACTTTTGATGCCATATTTTGGATGTAAATGAACTGTCGTACACCAAAACGGGGCGCATTATATGCTGGGACCGACACATTGTAATGCGCCTAAAAATGATGCGCTGTGCGCCTCCATAACTAAATGTGCCTATTGAGGTGCATAGCATATCATTACAAATGTATATGTGTTAGACGCATTTCACATTTTACAAGTATGTGTTAGGCGCATTTCATATACTTGTAATGATGTGCTATGCGCCTCAATAGGCGCATTTCGCTATGGAGGCGCACAGCGCATCATTTTTAGGCGCATTATGTTTACTATGCAAGGTATACCTGACGCCAGATTTTTGATAGGGTCGGACTTTCTGGCGCACTTTACACTTATTTAATGCGCCTAAAAACTTGCGCAGCACCGCCAATTTTCAGACATCTCACCCTTGGTTATTTCCTTATCTTCCAATAGACCATAATGGAGAGTGTCACACACACTCCATACTACAGAGCTACAGGCCTTCTGTGTGTCGCCACATAGTATCTTGATATGATCCAGTATAATGGAGAAATTCCCTCCTCCTAGGCCAGAAAAACTCCATAATACAGCATCTAATAAAGCATGCCATACTGGATATCTTTGGACAAAAAAAACCACCTCTGTATGAAATCTGTTTTAGCCAAAAGGGCAGTATAGCCCCACAGTTTTTTTTCCAGTGCCTTCATGGATCGATATAACTGTTAGATTCACATCTGCAAAGCTGTGAAACAGCAGCACTTTAAGCAAAAATATAGTGGAGTGCTCACCTCTACAGACTTGAACCAGGGTCCGGATATAGCACAACATTAAAAAAGGGAAAAAGACAGCACTTCCATGAAAATGTGGTCCTTTATTCACCCAAATAGCAACGTTTGAGCTTTGAACAGAGCCTCATAATCTCCAAAAATTGGGAATCTCGCAAGAGAACAAAGAGTGACTTTGATCACTATATTTACTATTTTGCCATAGGCAAACTTAAACTCTATCAGTTCTCTATCTATTAAGCACTAAAACGTAACTTTTATTATATCTAACTCTTAACCTCTATACACACTATTTAAAAACCTGATCTCTCTCCTCATCATTTATCCCTTTTTGCTTCTGAAAGAGGGAATAACTCCCTTTCTATCATCAAGTCTGGTGGAACCCCACCTATTAACAGGAGAGCCTTATATCTATAGCAAAGTACTAGCTTCAGTAAGGGATCCCAAGCCAACTACTTGGGCAGTCGTCCCTAATCTCATAGACACAGAACAAATAAGGCCCCCTTGTGACACCGTCTGCAGCAGGTGACACTTGTAAACAGAGGTGAGAGATCACAATTTAAAACGTCATATCTGACCTCGCCGACATGTTTCGCCAGCTAACCTGGCTTTATCAAGGCTTAGAGATCCGATCACATGTGGTCTGAGCTCACTTCCTTTTATATCATGTTAGGTAAATACCCCATTCAGGTGCTCACCAATTAGCCATCAGAGAATCCACATAAAGCCCACTCCCCCTTCCGCGTGCGTACACTCATAACATGTCCTGCTAAAGCTGCCACCATGCTCTCATGAGCCAACAACCTTCAGTCAAATTCGCCATCTCCATAACGGGCTTGCGCCCCATCTTACCGTATCTTGTTTTTTGTTTTTTTTTTCCCCTCCCTTCCATCTCCCTCGCGCCCCTTCCCCCCTCCCCTCTACCCTCTCCTCTCCCCCTTTTGCCTCTACGTTTTTCCTCATTGTCCCTGGGTCCTGTAATGATGACAGATATTCATCACGTGAGGCCACGGTTTCTATTTAACAAATTGGGGGTGCATGTGTGTTTCTTTTGCGGGGGACTGTTCGTGTGTGTGCTCATGTGTGTGGGGATTTGTTGTTCCTGCTTGCGGCGCTGGTCTAGTGCGAGGCGGATGCAACTGGATGTGGTGGCATTTGAGGATACTGGAGTTCTTGCATGCTCCCATTGTGATATGGTGGATTGAGTGGCTAGCTGTGAGCCGTGGGGGAGAGTCTTCAATGGGGAACTTGTGAGGTCAGACTGTGGGAGAGAGGGAGGGCTAGCCATAGAGCCTACAGTATTATTAAAATGAGTATGAATATTACATGTGAAAGAGAAGTAGTTTATGAATATAGTCTTGAGACAATACTATACAATGCAGTGGAACATGTATTTAATGGTGCCTGAAGCTCTATTGTAATGAATATGCATATTACATACATAGGAGAAGAGCTTTATGGGAAGATAATTATGACAGTGGTCTATTGTAAAAGTGGGGTTTATATTCCCAATGAATGTGCATATTAGATATTTTAAGAGAAGGGGCTTATGGGGAAATTTGGGAAAAGATGGCAGTGTGCTGTGTAATGTGAAAACCTTTCTGCTTAGTTCATTCTAGGTAAGGCACGCAGATGCAATAATATGAGAGAAGTGAGATGGAAGCCCATCACAGTCAGGGCTGAGGTGTTTGTTGGTGCAGTGCATTGGCACGGGCAGTACGGTAAGATGGGGCGCAAGCCCGTTATGGAGATGGCGAATTTGACTGAAGGTTGTTGGCTCATGAGAGCATGGTGGCAGCTTTAGCAGGACATGTTATGAGTAGTGTTGAGCGATTGCGTTGGCTATCGAAAACGAGCGATAGTCGATAGTCGGCCGCTATCGATAAGGTTTTTCGATAGTGAGCATCGATTATGAGCGATTACCATTAAAGTCTATGGGAGAGCAACAACACCTTCATTATTACACCCAAACAAGGCTGGAGAAGCTGAAATTAACATCCACAACAGTCAAATGGATACGTGCTACATCTTAGGCAACACACTTAGGTTATAAAAGTCACAGAAAAAAAGTCACAGACCATTACTATCCCTGTTTGTACCACAGCCTGACCCTTAAACCTGCATCACCCACAAATAAAAAGTGCCAGAAGGCAGTATGATTTGAACCCATCATGTTACTTGAACTGGACATTGAATATCCTGTCCTGGAACGCAGCATGAGCCCCAAACCTGCATGACCTCCGATTTAAAAAGTGCCGCAAAAAAAGGAGTCTTTCAACACCATTTTAGTTTCACTGGGACATTGACTTTTATTTTCCTGGTCCTGGGCCGCAGTATGACCTTAATACCTGTCTTTTACCCCCCGTTAAAAGTTTCCCGAAGAATAGGGTATGAACAACTGGGGGTAAGTCGTATCTGTTATGTTTTCGTATAATACACGGTTATTTTTGCACCTTTCAATTCACCTGTGGTGAAATATAGAATTGCTGTTTTAAGATTTACGTGGATGCTGCGTCAATGAACAAAGCTGGGTGCGCAAAAGTCAAAAACACGTAACTGTTATGTTTTCGTATGATACACAGGGATTTTTGGCAACAAACAACCTGTGCTGACTACAAGTTTGCTGGATTGTAATTTAACTGCAAGGTGGATATATCAACAGTCACAGGTGTAATGGGTAAAATTAAAATGAACACATATCTGAAATGTATACTGGTAATAAAAGTGGAGTTTTGCACCTAACAAAGAGACCTGCAGTTACTAGAAATGATGTTTATCCAATATAAGTTCAGGCTGCCCAATATCCAGGAAATATTTCAATAGCAAACTGTTAATAATAAAGATATTCCATACAATGTCTACACTAAGTTTTGGTGAACTTTATTCCAGTGTTCTTTATAGATAGAGCTTGTCTGTGTTCACCCGCGGGGCCCCCCCCTGCTCCCCCACCGTGAATTTACAGGGGTTTAGATGCTGCTTTAAAATTCTCTAGCTAACTACATAAAATCTTCAAATCTCTAATATTACTAAATTGAAGGATCACAGCTAATAGTAGAGGTTTCTCTGTGCAGAAATAGACTAATTTCGCTGAGCTGTTTGGCCACGGGCAGAGCGCAGGTCCTATCCCTATGAGACGCTGAGAGACACTGAGGCTGAAACAGGAAACGCTGTTCTATGTAAAACGAGGTCATGTGATTTTTCCAGCCAATCGCATCCCAGTCATGACATCGCACACACATCTCACCCTGCTCTATTCTGTAATCTGATTTGCTGGCCGCCAAAATTACAGGAAAGCGCCAAAAAAGGCGCGATCTTAATAGATGATGCTCAGATTTTAAAACCTTAATTATCGCATGATCTGGAAATTTCGATCACCATAAAAACCTTGCCGATTTCAACTTTGTCGATAAAAATCGCTCAACACTAGTTATGAGTGCGCGCGGAAGGGGGAGTGGGCTTTATGTGGATTCTCTGATGGCTAACTGGTGAGCACCTGAACGGGGTGTTTACCTAACAGATATAAAAGGAAGTGAGCTCAGACCACATGTGATTGGACCTCTAAGCCTTGATAAAGCCAGGTTAGCTGGCAAAAACATGTCGGCGAGGTCATTATGACGTTTTAAATTGTGATCTCTCACCTCTGTTAAAGTGTCACCTGCTGCAGACGGTGTACAAGGGGCCCTTTTTTGTTCTGTGTCTATGAGATTAGGACGACTGCCCAAGTAGTTGGCTTCGGATCCCTTACTGAAGCTAGTACTTTGCTTATAGATATAGGCTCTCCTGTTAATAGGTGGGGTTCCACCAGACTTGATGATAGAAAGGGAGTTATTCCCTCTTTCAAAGCAAAAAGGGTTAAATGATGAGGATAGAGATCAGGTTTTTAAATAGTGTGTATAGAGGTTAAGAGTTAGATATAATAAAAGTTACGTTTTAGTGTTTAATAGATAGAGAACTGATAGAGTTTAAGTTTGCCTATGGCAAAATAGTAAATATACTGAACAGAGCCTGTCTCCTGTTTTTCTTTCTCGAAAAAAAGATTCTCTTCAGAACTAAAACGTTCCTGTTTGAGTGAATAAAGGACCACAATTTTTGGAAGTGCCATCTTTTTCTCTTTTTATATGCTAGATTCACAATTGCTTCAGGCTCCATTAGGAGCCTCTGTTGCAGATTTCCAAAAAAAAGGAAAAAATAGTGCAGTACGCTTTTCTATTTTCTCTGGTAAAATGATGGACACCATGATGCAAACTTGATGGACCCCACTGTAGTCAGTAGGTTCCATTGGACACCATTGGTGTTCTTCATGTAACAGTTTCAACACCATTGTTTTTTCGGTTTTTATTTCTTATAAAAAAAAAAGCTTAATTGACAGTTGAATACAGCAATATAAGAAGTAATAATCAATTAGTTAGAAATGCACCTTACAAAAAATGGAGAATTACTCAAGAAAGAGGTGTGATTATAAATTAGATTACAATATAAAGACCAAACATGAGATGATGAGAAAGAGAGTCTCAGATAGAGACATCACAACCTAGAGAAAGTAAAAGTAATAAAATGGGTAAGGCAATAAGTAGAGAATAAATAAGAAACCAGTAACCATTTTAAAGAAAATAAGTGAAAAAAACCTGAGTAACTCAGCCGATATCATTACAGTGCTAAAAATCATTTAGGGATCCGAGAATGGAAGTTCAGACGAAAGACTAAGGGCCACATATATGAACGCTGTCTAGGTCTAAAACTCACCAATTGGTGCGCCCTCCTCTCATTTTTACAGAGCACTATATGAAAGGAAAAGGAAGCTCTGATTGGTTGCTGTGGGGAACAAAGTGAATTTTAGACTTAGGCAGTTTTAATACATGTGGCCCTAAGGGTGCATCCACACAGCAGGTTAAAATACCAGCTGGATTCTGATGAAAGAATCTGGCCGGTATTTTGACCTCTTGTACGTGGTTTTGGGGGATGGCTCTGTCCGCGGTTTGCGAATTTATCCGTCCCTATTCATCCATACCACTGACATGTACATCTTCTGCCCAAAACCAGGTGGAAGTATGAACATGTTCAAAGTGTCAAAAAACATCAGGCGGAAAATACGTGCAATGTGGACTAATGCACGGGTTTTCGATTACAATCAATGTAAAAGGTTGACAGTCAGTTTACTGATGGTTTTCAAATAAGAAAACTGTCTGTAAAACTGACTGAAAACCCTTGCCATTGGGACAACCCCTAAATGTGTGTGCAAAATAGATCAGATTTGCAAAAGGAGATCTGAGCTGTCCCACCTAACTGGAAGCCATTTATTATATGTGTATTAATGTCATGAATACAATATATTATGTTGATGGTGTTTGCTGCCACCCAGTGGCCATTGTTTGTAATGGTTCTGTTACATATTTATGATGTATTTCCCATATGTCTTTGCTTTTATGTTCCTCCTCCTCTTCTGTGAGGTCACATCCCGTTTTGTTATTTTTCTGCTATGTCTCCATCTTGTTCAGACATGTTATACAGACCCGGAGAGAAGAATTAATTTTGACTTCTATTTGTTATCTCCTGTGCGTTCTCTCAAGGTACAGTCAATAAACTACCTGAAGCACATCCATTGCATCCTCCTTACTGGAACTCCATATGCATTGGTAAATGGAATAAATATAGCAAGTTCACTATCTCCCATTTGCTTGTAGAGATTGTGCTCACATTTATAGGGACTTCTCTTACGTACATCGGTGGCAGAATACGATCCATCTGCCCCAAATCTGTAGCTATTTACGATCAGCTTCCCCAGAGTCATTTCATAGTTCCTCCTTATGCTGGATGAAGTGGATCTCTCTGAAACAGTCTTTGCGCTTTTCTATTATTATGGTGGAACTAAAATAACTAGAAATAACAATGCAGATGTGAACGTAGCCTAAGGTTGTGCAGAACTATAATTTGGTTATATGCATAAATCGTTTCAAGCTTGAAGTCTAAATTACTTTATTTAAATTTTTTTGTAATTACCTAATTTATTATGTTATCAACTGAAAGGAAAAATAACAAGCATATATGCAATAAAGTCATGTGTAGGTTAATTTTTTGGATGTAAATATATCAAGAGAAAGACCCTATACCCAAATTGTTATAGGTATAACAAAAAATTTGTATATTTCTTTATTATTAGTTCCTCCCTAACTTTAAAAAAAGTTGTACATGGTTGGGTCTTGCTGATTTTCCTACCCCACCCGACACACCCATGATGCAATTATTGGTTGCCAGGCTGTGGATATGACAGCTGAAAGCTTACTGAAAATCCCCTAGTCTGTCATGTTAGTACTCCAATAGGTGTAATGGAAGAACGGTAAAATCACAATACACGGCAATACATTTGTATTTTAGTGTATTATAAAAGTAGTTGCATGTTCAATTCCCCGAGGGTGAAAAATAAGGTTTTAAACAAAATATAAAAAATATTACACCAATTCTCTAAAGAACTATAGTATTCTTTATCCACTGTTGTGTATACCAATATACACAAGTGGCTGTGAAATATATGCATATTAACATTAGAGTTTTCTACATTACTTACAAAAATCAAAACACATAAAACAATCTGAAACTGGAAAAAGCAAACAAAAGTGTATACTATATTTAAGAGAATCTACTACATTTTACTCTTATTACACTAGATTTACCTTATACTCTAAGTTCAGCCTCTCTGAATACATGTTTATTGGAGAGATGAAGGCAAAAATCAGACATCCAAAGACATACTTCTCACGCGTTTCAGGCCCCAAACAAAATGGCCCTTAGTCGTAGCATGGTAAAACAAATGTGCATACCCGTCTATAAAGCGTTACTAATGGACAAGTTGAAAACACCTGTGACGGACGGTGCGTCTGCTCCTATACATAGATACACAATACGGCTATGTTCACACGGCTTATTTCAGAACGTAATTACATCGGATTGCCGATGGTAAATACGTTCTGAAATCAGTTGAAAATCAGTTGCAAATAAGTGCCACTAAGTGTGGCACGTATTTGTAACTGATTTCCCGACGGATTCACCATCTCCAATCATTGTAGGTGGTGAATCCGTCCGTAAATAATTGACATGCACATTGTTTTTTCCGTCCGGATTGCCGTCGTCAATCCGCGGCGGCAATCCGGCACGGAAATACGCGTCGTGTGAACGACGAGCCGTATTTTCTATTGAAATCAATAGAAAATAGGCTGTTACCTATTTCTGACTGATTTGCCGACGGATTGACGATCGTCAATCCGTCGGCAAATCCGCGGCGAAATAAGCCGTGTGAACGAGGCCTAAGACAGGGCATAAACAAATTGCAACATATTAAATATACTAAATCAATAATGCAAAATTACGTCCTGTCTGTTATTTAACCCATGTGGAATTCTGGTTTTTAACGTGAAAATCCAAAAGGATTCACGATTAAGTAGTAATCTTCTACGATCGCCACCTCTGGGTGGGACGTTAACCCTCTCTATTCCTTGTACCGAGAGAGTGGTAGTGTTACCTGCATGATGCCGGACACAATGCCGCGATACAGCAGACGCACCTGGTGTGCACTCAGTCCGAGCATCAGAAAGGTGCCTTCTGATGCGATCCTTCAACTTACATGTAGTGCATCCTACATATTGGACACAACATTGGAGACAGGTAACTAAATAAATTACATATTGGGTGTTGCAATTTATGTATTGTTTGATAGAATAATCTTTACCTGTCTGCAACGACCTGAAAGAAGAGGATTGACTAAGTACACCACAACAGATGCACCTGCCATGTCCACATCTAAAACACCCAAAATAACGCAGACAGGATTTTATTTGCACTAAAGCAGAGCTGGACTTCACTTCTTTGCTATTGGATCATGTCCGTGCTCGCAGAAAGGTGTTCGGGTGAGCTGGATCTATTCTTTTCATTCATTCTCTGAATGCATGGTCTCCAATTAATACATCCCCATAATTTTTTTTGCGTTTTAGTATTTCTTTATCATTTTTGTCCCGGCAAAGTACAGAGCTCTTTGATGCAGAGCTCCAAATCCACTGCCATTCTTTATAAAGTCATCAGGCTGAGGGATAAAATTCTGGCTGCAGCCATCACTAGGGGGAGCTAGAGCCGCCTTCATTCTGCTTTACAATTGAATTTCAGTATGTAGTAAACTCTTCCTTTTCCCCCGGTGGCTACCTGGAGAGCAGCTTGAATTTTTACTTTGTGGTTATGCAGGGGCTTTGGAGCTTTGCAATAGGAAAGTGAAATACATTGAAAAATTAATCACCACAGAATTGTGGATGTAAAAACAAGTTGTCTGCATTAAATCATTCACCTACGGTATATTAAGTGGATAGTTTGTGTTAATCTGCTCTTTTCCTTTAATTGCTGACAGCGACACAACATGGAAATGTTTACAGTGTAAATTCATGTTGAAGAGTGTTAAGCACAAGGCTGTTTTATGTGAGCTGCTGCTTTTTATCACTGGCTGTTTGTACATAAACTCTCACTTGCTGCTGCCGGGAAAAGGAGCCTTTCTTTATCGAGTGGTTGGTTTGGCATCATTACTAACCTGCGTCTCTTACAGTAAATAGAAGGAATCTGGAAATGCCACATTTACAAAACCCCTCTAGCGAAAAAAAATACTAGCAGATTTTTTTATACAGCACTAGTACTTTTTGTAAGTCAATTAAACTGAACTAAATATATCAATATGGTTAATTTGGCACAAAATATCTTTGCTATAGTCAACTTATATGAAATAATAACATTGGTCATTGGTTGAGGATTTTAGCCTAAGGAGTTGTGCCTATATATATGCATATAGAGGTCTGAAATGATCACTGTTTAAAGTGATTTAACACTTTGTGTCCTTTTAAATTTTGTTCTGATTAATTTTTTAATACTTCTTTCTAACAATTAAAACGCTTTGTTTCTGAGACAGAGCTCCAAATCTCCTGCAGACATAGATTTAAAATATGCTGAGTACCTGCAGCCACCACTAGAAGGAGCTCTGGAAGCAGTGGTCTAGCTACATGGGTTGCTGCTGTTGAATTTGGGACTGTCCTTTGAGTCTAGGCTAAATTGCTCCTCACCACAAATAATACAACTTTAGATGTATTGCTGGGACACAAAGACCTATGGCTGTAGCACTCACATGGTGCAGGATCTACGGCTGGGTTCAGAGCTTGCTTCGATCCAGGCTGTTTAACGCAGGGCTGTGGAGGCAGTAAACCAAGCCTCCGACTCCTCAATTTCCTTAACACCAACTCCGACTCCCACTCAATCATAACTTTACTGTAGTAAAATGGTAACATTTTATCACCATTATGATACAATAATCAAGCTATTTAGGTAGAACATAAATATATATTTATTGGATACAACTTTAGAACACAAAGAACTTTAATAAATTGTAAAATATGCAAAACGTCCTGAATAACATTTGTGGAGTCTATGAATTTGTTCAGAGGAATAGTATCGCCTCCATCAGATCCTTCATAGATACCCTCAAATCTGATTTCTTTATTTCCAGACTAGAGAACAGTCTCTAACTTAGGTTGGTGGCAAAGCGGTCATCACATGGGCAACATCTCTAACAATGTCAGGGTATAAAGGAATTGTCTCAGTCACAGTCAGTTTTCATGAACGGTTGAACTATTCTACTTCTTTGAAAGCAAGTGAAACATTTCGTTGAAATTTTGTCAATCTGTTTGCTGTGGGAGCAGAATCTTTACCTCCGTTGCAACACTTTGCCTGCTCCATGTCATCCAAATACTTCTCAAAATTAAAATCCTCATCTGATGAGGCTGAAGATATTGCAGCAGTAGCACTGCCAAGACCTGATTACTCTTGGTCTTGGCACTGCATGGAACTAACTGGACCAATTTATTATATATTTTATGAGTCGGGGGTCGTTCCATTTTATAATGACTTCAACTCCACCAAAATGGACACTGACTCCAACACCACAACTCCGACCTCCAAATCCACAGCCCTGGTTTAACCACCTAGATGCTGCGGTTAATAATGGCCATGACATCTAGAGGGTTGAGGGAGGGGCAGATTGCAGGGTGTAGATAGTTGCCATGGCAGCTGGATGTCAAATAAAGAGAGTTACAGACTGCTTATCACAGGCAAAAATGTAGAAATACAGGAATGTATTGATATGTAAAAAAGTGATCACATAGTCTAGTGCCAAAGTGGCATCTAGAAAGGTAAAAAAATGTTTGAACATAAAAAAAGGAAAATAAATAAAAGACAAACACAAAATCTATTACCTCAATAAAAAAGCACTGTATTTGGGAACAGACAAATCCATACTGCTCCCATTTATAATCACCATGTGATTTGATTCATACGGTAAGCACTGAATAAAAAATAAATAAATAAAAAGAACACACCTCTCAAAAAATTGGAATAAAAACTCATCAAAAACTCTTAGGTATTTCAAAATGAACCATAAACAAATCAATTTATATTGCAAATAAAAAGTCCTCACACAGCTCTTTCTACAGAAAAATAAAATGTATAGCCCTCTTAAAGCATATGGTCCTGTTAAAACATATCCAAGTGGCAACTATGATTTATATATATTGCATATACTCAAGTATAAGCCAACCCGAATATAAGCCGAGGCGCCCAATTTTACCACAAAAAACAGGGAAAACTTATTGACTCGAGTATAAGCCTAGGGTAGGAAATGCAGCAAGTAAGTGATGCCCATTCATTAACCAGGACAGACAACAATAGCAAAGAGCAGCAACTAGAGGACTTGGTGCCACGATGTATGAAATGATTGTCCCCAGTAAGTAGCCAGGTAGGGCTGACCCTGTAATTAGCTAAGTAGAGATGTAAGTGGCTAAGTAGTGCTGTCCCCAGCAACATTACACACACACAGCTCAGCAACATGCACATTGCACACATAAGGCTCTGCATAACTCACAGTACAAACATTGCTGCAGGCACATATAACACATACATACACAGCTCTGCTTCAGCTCATCCAGCAGTGATCACAACCAGTACAGCAGAATCCTGAATATACTGAGCAGCATCACATGACTCCCCCAACCCGCCCATGTGACATCATCACAGGTCCTGGAAGCACACAGCAATCACATGACTCCTCTCCTCCATGTGACATCATCTCAGGTCCTGGAAGCACACAGCAATCACATGACTCCTCTCCTCCATGTGACATCATCATAGGTCCTGGAAGAGCCAACACTTTCGGGTGAGGTGAGTTGTACTTTGGATACATAGAACTTGCATAACAGTTATAAGCCGAGGCTTTTTCAGCATAAAAAATGTGTTGAAAAAGTCGGCTTATACTGGAGTATATACAGTATATATTTTTAATTTCCACCATAGACATTGATGCCATATCGATAGAATATTCCATCAAAGTCTGATAGGTGAGGGTTCCACCTTGGGAACAGACTCCTGAAAGTTTCGGCCCAGAATGGAAAGCCAGTCACACATACACACATAAGTTGGAACTTTCAGGTGCCTCACCTATCAGATTTTGATAGCATATCCTAGCCGTATGCCATCAAAGTTTATGGTCAAAACACCCCATTAAGTAGTAATAGTTTTCCATCACACACTACACAGGGGGGCATCACTGTTTAGCAGCATGTGTTATTACGGAGTTGGATTTATAGTAGCATGCAGTAGATTTCTAATTTGCTCCTAGCGGTGGACACAGACAGAATATTATCTTAGGCTAATTTCACACTGGGGGCCGCATGTATGAAATCTGGTGTTTAAATGCCAAATTTCATGTGCATCATAATAGCATAAAATGCACCTGATTTATAAACCCGCTCTACAGCGGGTCATAAATCAGGTGCATTCTAGCGCTAGTGCAACATTTCTGGCTCAGGTATAACACTTTGAAAGGGGTTTACCTGTTCCAGCAGTAATGTGCCTAGAAATGCCGTAGCAAAGCTATAAATATATAGCTTCGTACGGTTCTAGTGCGCCCCGCCTCCCGCATGTCCCAAAAATCAGGCACATTACAACGTGCCACTTGTGCTCTGTAATGCGCCTGATAATGGCATTCGGGAGGCTTTTAACTAATACGAACGGGGCTGCGACGGATGTTGAGCTGAAAATACGCCACTCTTCTGGCGCAGTCCCGTTCATACATGTCCCCCTGTGTGTTTTACGTGTGTTTTACGTGTATTTTGCAGCGCTGATTGTAAGTCAAAACCAGGAATTGATCTAAAACAATGAAGAGATTCAAGTTTTTCCATTCAACTTTTTCTTTCTTTCTGTACGTTTTTCCCCAGGTTTTGGTTTGTGATCAGCACATCAAAAACACAGTGTGAACCTGGTCTTAAATCTATGCAGGGAACTTTTTGCTCTGATTGAGTAAAACTCAAACTGATAGAAAGATATTAAAACATATGAAACACTGCAGAACTTTGAAAGAAGTAAGGAGAAAAAATAGTGTTCCAGACTAGACACTCAGGTGGTTAGATGCAAACAAAACAGTTTCACCCTCATACTCATCTCTTTTTATTTATTTGGGAGTAATGTGTGCACCAATTGACTGTGTTAACTATCCACTAATATTTCATAAATCCAATGCCTGTGCTTGTCAGATCACTGATAACACTGTCACCTCTCTCCCAAAAGGTATCACTTAATGGAAAAATGTTGTATCTAAGTAGATTTTACAATTTACATATAATCTTATATTGCATAAAAAGCTGAGTATAATTGTAGATACGCTGCATTACTTACTTTATATAACTCTTGAAAGAACTTGTACGGTACAGAGCTGCATTCACAAGTTTCAGAGCTGAAATCTCCTAGCTATATACATTTCTAAACTGTGTTTGTCTAGGTAATTTAAATTTTTGAAAGTCTAGCCTTTATGTAAGGTACAAACAAATGATATCATGTAGGAAAAACTAACTACCCCAGAGCATCATAAGAACTCAGCTTAGCTAAACTTCTTGATGACAGCTTGTTGACACTAAGGGCCACATTTAGGAAATTGGGCAAAAAAGTGAGTTTTAGACCTAAACAAAGGTTACTATGGGAAAAAGAGCGAGTTTTAGACCTTTACAGTTTCATACGTGTGGCCCTATGGGTATATGTATGAAGGCATTCATGTTTAGGTGTAAGACTTTCTTTGTTGCCCATAGCAATACAACTGTAATGTCTGAGCAGAGTTCGCATCTGTACATTGATTGTGCAGCTGCGGGAATGAAGCACCACCAATCAGTGACAGTGGAGCTCTTCAATGAGAAGGCAGGGATGGTTTATTTCCACACAACCTTCCATCCTCATTACTGTATGTACAGCCCTTAAAGGAATTGTCTCACCACGCTGTTTCACAGAGCCAAAAACAGCTTTCATTCATGCATCCTGTCTCTTTCTGGTCAGGCTGTCCGTGATTACCATATTAGCTCTGTACTTACAGGCTTGCTAATTACCCTGACTGGATCAGGAGCTGTTTATCTAAAGTTCAGAGAAGCTTCAGAGCTAAACTAAACAAAAGTAATTAGGCTCCTTTGTTTGTTAGATCAGATAACACCTCAGCTCTCAAGCTGCCAGAGTTCTGTGTGTGGGGGGGCTGACTGTGTGATGACTTTCACCCTGCTAATCTGATTAGACAAAACAGCAGGGGAGGAGCGGTCTGTAACATAGGGGAAACCTGAGTGAACTTCAGAGCTGATTAAATTCCTTTTATCTCCTCATAATGAAATAAAACAAATCAATTTATTTGGACAACGTGTTAATTTACTGTCTGTACGAAATATTTGTTAGTGAGACAACCTTTAATGTAAGTGGTATTTAAAGATCAGCAAGAGTTTTTAGGTGCAGGGTCTTGATAGTGCAAATGTCATTATCAGACATGATTTCGTTTGTAGTGTGTTTCTGTGGGCATACTCCCTCTGTAATTGGTGATAATATATAATAATAAAAAAAAAAAAAGTATGGGCAATTACCCCCAGAGGTCTTTTTCTGATCCTATGGGAAAAATAACACGCACAAAAAAACCCTCAATAAAACAGTCCAAACCATATACTTTAGTCCTCAACATCCTCAAATTACATAAAAATAAAGCTTTATGTATCACAGAATAAATGGAAAATAGTGAGTGTGAGAAAGCATTATAGTGCTCAACCAGCATGCACTGCATAAAGAAAAGAAAAATATGAACATGTGCCTGTTCTGTAAGGGGTTTAAATGACCCGGTCAAGAACTGGTTAAAGGGTGGTGTTTAAACAATCCTCTCTTTTTTGTGACAGCCAGTAGATTTGTGAATTTTACAAGGTAATACAGGTTTTTGTTCACCCTATAGTATTTAAAACAGTACTCTTTAAACAGACAGTAAATCAAAAGTAAAGGGTTTTTCCCATCTACTTGTTTCACAAAGCCTGCTCTTCACAGCCTAAGACTCCCACAGGGCTGCTAGAGCAGAGAGAGGTACCTGGTTAGTAGTCGAGGAAACCTCCTGTAAACATGCAGGAGATAAGATGTGCTCTAACTGTGAAATGAAGCAATATCAGAACAGCAATGTATTTGGCAATAATCTTTATTTACCTTGAGTTTGTGAGAATACCCTGTAGGATGGCACAAGGGACAGTGGTCGAGGGAAGGTATGTGTCACTGAGGATCCTGATTTCAGTGAGTTAGAGCCATTTTTTATTGGGCGTCAACAGCAATAGGTCACTGGCTCTGTTTGCAATTTAGTATAGCTGCTTGTAGCAGCTGATCCGGGCCGGCTTTTTCTGGAGTGGTCAAATAGCTGGGTGAGATTGCCACTCTCGCTTTTCTATCTTCAGGCCATGTTTTGTTGACTATGTAAGCCTGGAGGGCCAGGTGAGCTGGGGTGTGGTTCCAAATCTGACTGCAACTTACTCTGGTGTGGTATCCTTGTGGATGCTGAGGAAAAGAGACTATTTTCTAGGAGCTGAGCTGAGCCCTGCAGTTGCTTGGCCAGATGACAGATGTGTGGATGGCAGGTTTGTGTCATACCCCAGTTGTCTCTGAAAAGGACTGTATTTGTGAACTTATGTGCTGGCTGAAGTAAGCCCTTCGTATTAAAGATTTGCCAAAATAAAGCAACTGTTTATTTTGCCTTAAAGATGGGTACTGGCCGAGTGCTTAAAGACTGAAATTTGGACTGGTGTTCTCACCTCTTTAATATTTTATTTTATGATAAGATGATTAAAACATATTTACAAATAAAACATAAAATAGGAGATCTTAGGCCATGTTCACACGGCTTAAAATGGGACATATTTCAGTCCATAATTACGCGCCATAGTGCGCAAATTCTGGCTGGAATACGTCCCAGACATTACGGTAATCCACAGTTCTCATAGAGAACCCCCACCTTCTATCACACACATTTGTCACTCCCTACACTAGGGCACTCACAGGCACTTATCTGTATATAGATGTACAGTCATGGTGGCAGGTTCACCAAATTTTTATGTAAACCTCCCCATATTTATAAAGCATGGCTGAGCCATTGTAAATTTAGCACTTCTCCCCCTTAGTTTCCCCCAGGCACCCTCTTAGATTGTAAGCTCTTGCGAGCAGGGCCCTCACACCTTGTGTCTTACCTGTAAGTCGCGTTCACTGTGTAATGTCTGTCTTTTGTCTGTAATTATAAATTGTAAAGTGCTGCGAAATATGTTGGCGCTATATAAATAAAGATTATTATTATTATTATTATTATTATGGATTACGTCTCCTCTCCCTGCTCGGCGAATCCGCCGTGGTGGGAGATAAGTGACATGTGAATTACCAGCGGCTTATACGCGCCGCTGGTAATGAAAGTCTATGGACTGGCAAGGTGCCGGCCCCCACTCCCGCCCCCGTCCACACGGCGTAATTGTGGGGCGTAATTACGCCCCGCCAATAAGCCGTGTGAACATTGCCTTAGACCACCTCAAAAACGATGGAAGTCACTGATTCTGGACACAGAAATATCTGATGCAGAATTCTTGCTGAATCCATGTCTAAAATAAACACCTTGCCACCTGGATTTCATGTGCATATTTTAAAATGTAAAAGTGAATTTGAATGCTTTTTTTATGCAGATTGTTGGTGCAAATCTTACCATCAATTTTTTTGTTTTGTTTTGCTCTGGGTGTGGATACTGGTGTGGATATGCTCGCAAATCTGGTCAAATGAGAGAAATAGTTCAGTTACAAGAGGACATACAGTATGTCCATCAAGTTCACCAATGGGAGAGAATGTAGAAGAAAGGGTGGGGTATAGGTTATTGAGCAATTTTAAAATCTTGCTTCTACAATATATTCTACATAAGTGTTAATGTTATTTTATTGCAAGTAATTGTCTAAGACTTTCTTGAAGCCCTCACCTGTTCCTGCAGTGACCCAATCCTGAGGCAGTGTTTCCACAGATTCATAGATCCAATGGTAAAGAAAGCTTTTCGCCTCTGGAGATTGAGACTTTTTTTCTTTCTCCAGATGAAGTTTTATATGGACTTTCCGTGTTTCATTGGCTTCAATGTATAGAACCCACAACATTAAGTGACATTGAGGATTTCCCATTGACATAAATGGGAAGCAGATTTCAGATTTCCCAATGTAATGCATGTAGGAATCTGTAGCAAGGAACTTTGCCTAAGTGGCAAAAAGTAGGGTACAACTATATATGCCAATGGACAAATACATAGGGTACTGACCACTAATCAAATACACAATTACAGTGCACAATATTGAGTACAGAGAGTAATAATGATACAAATAGTCAGTCTTGGACTGGTCAAAAATGGATAAAGGAAAACCCCTATGGGTCCATGGGCTTAGTGAATCCCTCGGCATGCTAGAACAGGGGCTGCTTTTGGGGCAAAAAGAAAGACTCATGTACAGTAGTTCTGGGCTCCAAGAATTTACTCCACTGCTGGGCCCCCAAAACCACAATGATCACAGTAAAATACATAAACTGCCTTCATAATGTTATATAGGGTGTAAGGTTAGGTTCACATCTCCACTCTTCGGAAACTGCAGCACTATTTTTTCTGTTAAAATGACGGACACCATGACAGAACGCCGACGGACTCTACAGAAGTCAGAGGATTTGTCAGGATCTATTGGTGTTCATCATGTAACAGATGCAGCGTGACAGAGACTGAATGAAACCTCCAACACAGATGTGAACCTAGCCTAACATGAATCAGTACAAGTTAATTAATGCACTAGGTTTACATGTTACATTACTTTTTATGTGGATTATTTCCACATAATATTTTCATGCCGTGGACTATTTCTATACATCAACTGTAACATGTTTCCAAAAGTAGACATAGGGCAACATGTATAAACGGGACTGTGCCAGTTTTCTGTCGTACTTTGAGACAAAAAAAACTGTTGTAGCCCTTTCCGATAGATGTTTGAATGGTCGTATGTCAAAACTTGGCTCAGTCTGCACTAGACACAAACTTCTGAATGTGCCAAAATGCACCAAAATGTTTGGCACACAACAGTCTAGCACCAAAACTTTTGGTGCTTTAGGCCATTCTTTTAGGCCTTGGTTTTGGACAAGGTTTTCGGAGTGTTTCCGCTCTCAAAACCTCGCCTGAAACACGCTTCTTCAGAAGAGGTTTTAGAGGCGTTTCTCGGCTACGTTTTGGATCAGGTTTTGGATCAGGTTTTCGAAGAGGTTTTCACCCATACAAATGAATAGCCAGGACAAAAAATGCGCCAAAACCGCACCAAAAAACACGCTTAAAGAATTGAAATGACACTTATTTTTCAGTGTTTCCAAAGAAGCATGTAAAAACCTTGTGTGTGAACTACAGTGAGGTTTTACATAGGAATCAATTAAATGAACTGGGGGCGTTTTGGAAGTGTTTTGGACAAGGTTTTGGGCAAGGAAACGCTCAGAAAACCTCGTCCAATTAAGCCGTGTGAACATGGCCTAATACTCTATGGGTCAATGTTTGGTGGATAACACTCTTTCATTCATACTGTTATATTCTATACTCCTCTATATCGATTTAGTACTGAAGTTTCGGCGGCAAGTTTCAAACATGTCGTCCATTATCTTTAAGCACTTCACAAAAAAGGTATATCCAATAATTCCTCACTTATTAGAACAACTGGATATTTTTCCACACAGTTTCCAAAAATGTTCGTCTATGCTATTTAAGCTATGTCTACACAGCACTGGTTTCTGGTTGTATTTTCTACCAAATCAGTATTTAGAATCTGCAGAAAATTCGACTGTCACCAGTGCCCCATAGTCTACAAAAGAAAATCCATGCTGTAGTCTACATTACACAGATTTTCTATTGTCGGATTTCTAAACTGCTGGCTTCCACCAAAAGATAGAACATTTTCAAAACATGTTCTGTCTTCCGGTGGAATCCCATACAGTCAATGTCCTGGGCCACCAGCAAATTCGAAAACAGACCGCTTTTTTTTGTGTAGACCTGCGGTACATTGACGTTAAAATACTGACGGATTTTCTGCGGTATTTTAACATTAGCTGTGTAGACATAGCCTTTGATGACAAGCTCATGTCTCAATAATATTAATAGATCTATTTCCATTTATGATATGCAATGAATAAAAAAAAACATGAAAATGTGGCAATTATACTTGTGCATAGGTAAGACATGATTGAAAGAGGAAAGATTCAAAGAGAAAAACAGAGAGTTTCTCACAATACAGCACATCTATGTTATAATAATTATTGTTTTGTGTAATTGTTCTTTGAGTGTCAGTCAAATCTATTCCCAAAATAATGTGTGGACTCATTACTTCCCACTCACACACTGTTAATTGGCACTGACAGTATTCACGTAGGCTTAGCATAAAGATTAGTATATTTCGAAAATGTAACACTGGATTTTTTTCAATTTTTGAAATATCTTGAATAAAGTATTTGGAATAAAAACTAGTTAAAACGAACATTGAGTGTGGTGGTGCAACAATCCGAGTCACAGGAATGCTATTGGAACTGGTCCTGTTGGGCACATGCCCTCGAAATTGTGCCACATTCAACTATATATACGTTCCCCACATTGCTTTAGAGAAAGCCCACACAGAGCTCCAACAGCTGTCCTATCATCTGATATAGGTACAGTCAGCCCACTTCTGTAAAGCAAAAACAGTTCCCTCTATCAAGTCCTGTCTGATCTCCAGGACTTGATAAGTGACGCCATGATGGCACTTCCCACATATACAGTAGATCCCCAGAGTACTCTTAATAACCCACTACTCAGAATTTCCTAAGGCACGTTGTCACATTTTCTGGTATCCAGCTGACTGACACTTCCATGATGGATAAGCCAATTCCAGCCTCCAGCTCAATGACACTCATACAAAGGACAAGCCAGCTCCAGCCTTCAGCCCACCGGCACTCTCAGAATAGGCAAGACCAGGGCTAAATGTCTCACAAGTCAACTAAAGGTTCTCCAGACACCATAAGCAGACCAATCGCATACTCCCATCATCACAAGGCTCAAACCTTTGTTGTCTTCTCCTTCTGAGCCAAAGCTGATAGTGCCAACTAGAGAACTAGAATTCCCATTGTCAAATACCATATCAGGACTGGCAGCACTGCAGCATATCATAGCCTGCCAATACATGCAACCTTGGAACTTAAGGAGCACAGACAGTGCAGAGCATACCATACCAAAGAATATAAGAAGAGACATATTACGCATCCAGTTACAATATATGTACAAGGCAATGATAGACAATATAATAAAGCAGTCACTTAAAGTAAAACACACAAACTTTTTATCTTAAGGAGGAATATAATGTTCAACCCCTCTCTCCATAACAGGGGTATAAGGAGCTGGCTCCCAAAGGAATACAGAGTTGTATTTTTTGGATATCTTGGAGCTATCAGTATGAAATATTTTCAGAAAAAAACAATATTGCACATGTGGCTGGGATAATATTTCAGCTACAAACCATCAGGCTCAGCTAAAGTTTCATAAGCCCTGGAACAAAACTTAAGTTCCTCCTCAACCAGAATTAATTATATTGCTCCATATGCCCTTACATTATTTATATTACACACTGTGCCCCCTGAAATTAATTGTACTGCACCCCTGAAAAGTAGCATCTAATGCAGCGTATCTCTTGAAATTAGATTATACACTGAACCCGCTGAAATTAATTACATTACACACTGTACCTGTTATGGATGCTCCCACGACTTACACCTCAGGTCACGGACGTACCCATATTCCTGCTGACCCTGTAGGGTACGGGTGCACTTGTAGCCCAGTTCCCAACTGCAGCTACTCACCTCTCCTTGCTGCCTACGCTGTCTCTGCTGGCCGGCATGGCGTCCCGGCTCCGTGAAATTTAAAGCGCCAATAATCGGATAATTGCTGGGCTCTGGTCCTTTATTACCCAGCTTTTCCCTGACTTCTCACTATCCATAGTGTCTCAGAGCCTATGTTTAAAGTGATTCCTAGTCTTTCCAGTTCTCAAAATTTTTATTAGCATTTCCACCATCTAAGAATGTAGAACACTTTCTAAACTTTACTATTGTACAGTTGATTGTTATAATTATGACGCACTTATCAATATGTAGATAATGGGGAAAATAATGTGTGGCATTTTCTCCAGCTTCTGATAAACCTGAATATAACAGTCCTCAATTGTATTGTAATTCCTAGTAAGAGAGTTAATCTGCGCCAACCGAGAAAAGAAGTGACTTCCAAACAAACTGTCAACATTTATCTTGTGCTTTTGAAATGCAAATTACATGTCATTGATGGAGTTAATTAATTAGATTTAATTAACAGACAAACTGCAGGTAATGCCTTTTATTTGGTAGCTAATTTAATACCCTAAATTAATGTCAAAGTTTAATTTTCTGCCAAAGCAATTTATGGAAGTATTGCTTCTAGGAGAGAATATCCACGTACATCCGCTACCCAAAGGAATACACTGTTATTTTATTCTTATTCTTATTCTTTATTCTTTTGCCTCAGTACAAAATTGGACAGGAAAAAACTCCTTATAAAGTTGTAGGCGTAAAAAATATAGCAAAGGCATCACCTACTCTTAAGGAAGCACTTCCATAATGCTTCCATAGAAGTATATCGGCATTTACTACAGCTTTAACTTTAAAAGTGTTTTATCACCAAGCAGTTTCACACCAGCTTTAGACTCACATTCTGTTCAGGCTGTGGTCTGGTCTATAGCAGTGACTGACACATCAGCTGGGCTGTTCCTAGCTATTTCTGTGGCTCTGCAGAGCACTAAAAAATGTTTACTTAGCTAAATGAAAAGCTTTCAAAGTCTGTTAATAGAGATAATCAAAATTATGTTCACCGCACACCGATAGATGATAACTAAGTATTTTATGTGTTTTTACAGGGGCAGATACATAAATGCACCAAATTTTTCTCGAAAAAATCCTGACACCTCTAGTCAGATCCACAACCTCTTTTCTCCTCGATACAGGAGATTTCCTTAACAAAATTAGAACTATTTCTCCAGTCCTTCAACCTCATAAATATAGAACATGGGGCGTTACTAGTCTTTACACCTCAATAGACCATACCCTTGGTATTGACTCTGTATCCAGATTTCTTGATTTGCACAATTTTTCGAGTTTAACTAAACAATTCTGTATAGACCTACTTCAACTCATTTTACATAATAACTTCTTTCTATTTGGGAGCCAATTTTATGCACAACTAAAAGGTACCGCCATGGGCAGTAACGTGGCACCCCCTTATGCCAATATATATATGGCAATGTTTGAACAGGATCACGTCTATAATCATCCTTTATTCAAAGAACATTCAACTCTCTGGCTATGTTACATTGACGATATTTTTTGCATTTGGGCAGGTTCAGTTTCTTCTCTCCTTCTTTTTCATTCATTTCTCAATTCCGTTCTTCCCGATTTGCAATTTACTATACACCAGAACCCTAGTAGAATTGATTTTTGGGATACTACTATTTTGTCAGATACCACTGGACATCTTACCTCGGATCTCCACATTAAACCTACAGACCGCAATAGTCTATTACACTACAAAAGCAACCATTCCAGACACACTAAATTCTCTCTACCCCGTTCTCAATTCACACGGGTTAATCGCATTGTCCAAGATCCCTCCTTGAGACAAGAGAGACTTAATGAGATGAAAAACACGCTTTTCAACAACGAGGATCCCCTACACGACTACTTTATTATGTCTACTACAATAGGTTCCAATGATAGTAACATTTCAGATTCCTGAACACACCAAGGAACGTATACCTCTGGTACTTAAATATCACCCATTCATGCCTAAAATTCATCATATCATACGCAAGCATTGGCCCATCCTAAAGAGATCCTATCCACAAATAACGGCTTTTCAGAATCTCCCTCTCCAGTGCTATAAAAAAGACAGAAATTTACGTGACCGGTTAGTCAAGGCAGATGTTGGTCCCATGCGCCCCATTACCAGACAGCTCACTCACACCACAACAAAGAGAGGCACGTTCCCCTGTCTTAACTGTGCACAATGTTCATCTGTAACAAAAGGTGAATTCTTCACACATCCATCAACAGGACAAAGGTTTCCTATTAAAGGTTATTTCACTTGCCGCTCCAATTTTGTGGTGTACCTGCTGAAATGCCCATGCGGTAAAGCATATAGTTTCATAGTTTCATAGTTTGTAAGGCTAAAAAAAGACAAGTCGTCCATCTAGTTCAGCCTGTTGTGCTAAGGTGTTGATCCAGAGGAAGGCAAAAACCCCCAATGAGGTAGAAGCCAATTGTCCTCATTTTAGGGAAAAATATGTGGGTCAAACCTCCCAAGCGATCAAAGACAGAGTGTCAAAGCACAAATCAACTATATGGTGCAAAGAGAATCTTCTTCCCATCCCGGCGCATTTCACACTTCACAAACATCAACCCTCGCAATTACGTTTTCAAATAATCGAACAAGTTCCCATACCTTGTAGAGGTGGTAACAGGATAGACACCCTACTTAGAAGAGAACGATACTGGATATATACATTGGGGACACTTGAGCCTTCTGGTCTGAATCGAGAATACGATATGCGCTATTAACAATACCATGTCTTTCTTGAGTCCTATCCAATACCTATGTTAACATTTTTTTTGCAATGCCATTTTATGTCCATATAATTATCCATGTATTTTATCTCCTTTTTTTTTTTTTTTTTTGCCTTTAGATCAAATGATACGGATACTGTATGGACTTTATATCTACTTATCTTCTTCTTTATCACGGTAACCTTTTCTAGGTATCCTCCTCGACACCACGACTACATCTTTATGTCATTTTCTGTCATCTTTGTCATCGTTGTCCTCTCTGTATGTCCCTCTTAGCATCTACATTTTACATGTTTTAGCCTCTATGTTTAGCATTCCTCCGTTATCTTCCCCCTTATCTCTATGTTTATTTTACATATTTCCCTATCATCTTCTCCCTTCACTTGATACCTACTCACTTTTACTTTCTGCTTCCTCTGTTTAGATATCCTTCATTCATTCCCTTCCGCTGTTCCCGTTTCATCCTCTCTGCGCCTGCGCGACTTCGGGCGCACGCGCACTCGACTATTCTTTGCCCGTTACCTGTTTGTCCTCCTTTGGCGTAGTGCGCATGCGCGATCATTTCGCGCCTGCGCACCGGGTATATCCGGACGCCAGAGACATCGGCATTAGCTGATGCCTCACTAAAGGCTCCGGACGTCCCGCCGCCATTCCTCCATACCTTGGTATGTAATTCTACCTCTATACCACCCATGTATTAGCTTCTTTAGCCTTTTGAAGCCCGTTTTTATTGTTTATCTTCTATACCCTCTACTTATAGCCTCATCCAGGCCGGTCTTTACTGCCTCCAGCGGCTGCTATCCCAGGGGACGCTCCTCATGTTTATGGTAATTGTCACCACTGGCTCTATTTATTCCTTTCTATTCCCCCAATATCGCTAATATCGGCTTACTTACCTCTCTATATTTATTCCTTAGCCCTACTGCATAGATACACTTCTTCCAAAACAATTCCTCCTCCTTAGTGACCCCTTATGGTAAGTCTTATGACACATTTCTTACATTATGCTATGTGCTATTCTTTCTATCTAAACACTTTGTTCATTTCTTTTACTCTATTCCCTCTTTTCAAAAAAATTTTTCTTGTCTATTCTTCTTCTGTTAGTCTATTCTTCCTTTTGTTCACTCCCCTTTTAGTTAGGTCATCTATTACTTCCCTTCATTTACACTGGTCTACGACTTATTTTCTCTTTTTTTCATGGATTTTTGCAACTTTATACCTTCCATCACTTATCTTGTCTTTCCTATTCCAGATGTCTCTCGAAAAAGGCTATTAGCCGAAACGTCGTCCATTATGACATCCTTTTCTTACTAAGGAAACAAATTCTCACTATATATTACTTATTGTAAAACATCTGTTCAGGATTTGTTTTTTGAAATTTGGTGCATTTATGTATCTGCCCCTGTAAAACACTAATAAATACTTAGTTATCATCTATCGGTGTGCGGTGAACATAATTTTGACTATATGTGGATTTGACAATCCGGTCTCACCTTGCACCCGGCTATTTCCCCCTCTACCCTAAAGGTGTGCGTGACCATTAACACATATACTATTAATAGAGATAAGACTCTGCAGGAGGTGACTCAACATGCACAAACTGACTGACAGCGGCATGGAGCAATAAGAAACACCAAATTTCATGCGCATAATATTAGTCTAGAATGCACCTGATTTATGAACCCTCTCTACAGTGGGTTATAAATCAGCCGCATTCTAGTGTTTGTACATTTCTGGCTCAGGTAAACCACTTTGAAAGTGCTCTACCTGTACTAGTTGTAATGCGCCTAGAAATGCCGTAGCGAAGCTATAAATATATAGCTTTGTTACAGTTCTAGTGCGCCCGCCCCCCCACCGCCCCCCGAAATTAGGTGCATTACCAAGTGCCCCGGGTGCTATGTAATGCGCCTAATAATGGTGTGTGGCGCATTTAAAAAATGTAGTGAATGGGACTGCGCCTGCTATTGGGCTGAAAAATGCCAGATGTCTGGCGTAGCCCCGTTCATACATGCTGCCCTAGATGTTGTGGTCAGTAGCAGCCACAGAACCCTTGTCAGGCAGTTGCGGGGTGCCATGGGTTGACCTGGTAGCTGGAGGCCAAAAATTTCCCTCTTTAGACCCTCTGTCACAGTCAGTGTCTAAAAGACTGCCTGTCACTGGCATCAAATATAGCAATACAGTAATGTATTGCTATGTATTATACAAGTGACCACATAGTGTAGTCTCTTATTGGAAAACAAAAATAGTGCCCTGACAGCAGCCTGTGTGCCCTGACACAGGAGTATGCTAATACATTACTAAGTGGGACATGTATGAAACCTGTCTAGGTGTAAGACTTTCTTTGTTGCCCATAGCAACCAATCAGAACCACCCCCTTTCATTTTTCAGCGCTCTACATGAAAAGAAAGGTGAGCTCTGATTGGTTGCTGTTTGTAACAAAGAAAGTCTTAGACCTAGACAGTTTTCATACATGAGATCTTAAGTGTAAAAAAAAAGTGTAAAAATTGTTATCCAAAAAAAGAAATAAAAACATAAAGAAGTGTGGAAAAGTAAATAAAATAAATTATAAAATAAAAATGAAATTAAAAAAATTATTGTGCATACATTACACATAAAAAACCCTGCACATACTATTTATCAACATGCCCATAATAACCTGAAGAATTAGTGTGAAAGGTAAACAGTAAAATGTAAAAAATAATAATAAAAAATTATGTAGCAAAATGCCTTTTTTATCCTCACACTGCAAATTTTTATTTTGTTGAATTCCACGGTAATTTATATGTAAACTCCCAACTACGCCCCAAAAAACTACAACTTCTTCCACATAAAACAAGACCTCATACAACTGCATCACTGAAAAATAAAAAAGTTGTGACTGTTGAATCACATGGAGGCGAAAACTGAAAAATGTAGTTGGTCATCATGGCCTCTTCAACCCTGGTGTTTAAGGGCTTAAACACAGTCTGACAAATAAAGCAAGTACATGTATTGCTGTATTGCCATATATCATGCCTGTAACAGTGTATTATACTCTGTCTGCGAGCAGGGCCTAATAGGCTTCTGTACATGGCAGACCTGAAGAATATTATTTGGTCTCTGGCTGACACAGCAATCATTAGCATCCCATGAGCACATTAAGGGGATGGTGATCACAGCATGTAGAAGGGTAAGCGACTGGGATCAAAGCTAACTGTATTAAATAGAAGGTTCCTGCTGTGAATGGGTCAGAACAGTTTTTGAGCCTACCCCATCGAGCCTGCTCAGTAGACTTGCCAACTCTTACGGGAACCCAACAGAAAACAAAGACTAATATTGTCTTTGAAAAGAGACTTCTAGACCAACAATTCTCAAATTCACAGGAGAGGTAAAGTCATAAAACATAACTTTTAATAGTGATACATCTAAAAACACAAATAACTCGACGTCTCCACTAGACAAAACCTAAACATAATAGACACAGAGCCCTAAAAGACTAAACGTGGCCCTATCCTATCAAGACAGGACGATCGCCCCGATAAGGGCGCTCCTGACAGGAACCTAACCCTGATCTATAACAATAACTATCAAATACTCCAATCTCGTCCCGTCATATTTCGACCAGCCTCAAAACCTTTTCTGATCACCTCAGGGGACGAATTATGAGGAAAAGAATGCATAAAGAGAAAGGAGCAACAAGCTCAAGACATTTAACTTAAGCCATTAGGAGGTTATAAAGATGTAAACATTTAACCACATACAAGATCAGAGTTAATGATGCATAAATATTTAAAAAGCATCAGAAAAAACGGGTTAGAAATGGGGTAAGGTTGTATAAATTACCAGGATATGGCCGGAAAAAGTATATACATATATGATAAAGATAAGGCGTCTTACCATGATGTATACAGCAATCCCTTAGCCCCCATTACAGATGTTAACTAGTGTTGAGCGATTATTATTGACAAAGTTGAAATCGGCACGGTATTTACGTTGATCGGATTTTTTAGATCACGCGATAATTTCATCTATTAATATCGCGCCATTTTCGCCGCTTCCTGTCATTTTGGCGGCCAGCAAATCAGCTTACAGAATAGAGCAGGGTGAGATGTGTGTGCGACGTCATGACTGGGATGTGTATGGTTGCGATTGGCTGGAAAAATCACATGACCTCGTTTTACATAGAACAGCCCTTCCTGTTCATGATCAGTGTCTGTCAGCGTCTCATAGCAGTAGGACGTGCGCTCTGCCTCTGTCCAAACAGCTTAGCGAAATTATGTTATTTTTTCACAGAGACAGCTCTACTTTTAGCTGTGATCCTTAGAAGTTAGTTAGATCAGAGATTTGCAGATTTTAGGTAGTTAGGCAGAGAATTTTAAAGGAGCATCTACCGCTGTAAAGTCACGGGGGAAGGGGGGGCCCGCGGGCGAACACAGACAAGCTCTATAAAGGATACTGGATATTGTACAGCCAAAACTTTGTTTAGACATTGCATTGCCTTATATTAGGATACAGATCTTTTCTAGTAACTGCAGGTCTATTTGTTAGGTGCAAAACTCCACTTTTATTCTCAGTATACATTTCAGATAGGTGTTCTTTTTCAATTTTGCCCAGTCCAGCTTTGTTGATATAGCCACCTTGCAGTTAAATTTGAATACAGCAATTTTGTAGTCACCACAGGTTGATAGGTGCCAAAAAATACCTTTTATTATCAGTATACATTTCAGATACGTGTTTTTTTTCACTTTGGCGCAGGCAGCTGTGTTGATAGAGCCACCTTGCAGTTAAATTTGAATCCAGCAACTTTGTAGTCACCACAGGTGTACTGATAGGTGCCAAAAATACCTTTTAATATCCGTATACATTTCAGACAGGTGTTTTTTTCACTTTTGGTCAGTCAAGCTTTGTTGATAGATCTACTTTGCAGTTAAATTTGAATCCAGCAACTTTGTAGTCACCACAGGTTGATAGGTGCCAAAAAATACCTTTTATTATCAGTATACATTTCAGATACGTGTTTTTTTCACTTTGGCGCAGGCAGCTGTGTTGATAGAGCCACCTTGCAGTTAAATTTGAATCCAGCAACTTTGTAGTCACCACAGGTGTACTGATAGGTGCCAAAAAATACCTTTTAATATCTGTATACATTTCAGACAGGTGTTTTTTTCACTTTTGGTCAGTCAAGCTTTGTTGATAGATCTACTTTGCAGTTAAATTTGAATACAGCAATTTAGTAGTCACCACAGGTGAATTGATAGGTGCCAAAAAATACCTTTTATTATCCCGTATACATTTCAGACAGGTGTTTTTTTCACTTTGGTCAGTCAAGCTTTGTTGATAGATCTACTTTGTAGTTAAATTTGAATCCAGCAATTTTGTTTTGATTTGAGGGATTTGAGAATAGCTGTGATTTGCCGTCTTTTAATAAGAGACTTTCCAAAACTCTTCCATACCTTCTCAAATTTTTATATTTCTGAACATGGAGCGAAATTCAGGTGGTAAGCGAGCAAAGAGGGGGGTAGGACATGGAGGTAGAGGTATGAGAGAAGGTGCTCCTTCCAGTGCTGGCGACAACACGCATGCCAGCGGATCGTCAGGTGCAGGACCGTCAGGCCTGTCATCGCTGGGTCAGGGCCCTGTGAATCTCAGTAACGAACAGCGTCGCCAATCTGTCCTTCAGTGGTTAATGCAACCTGCATCCAGCAGTCTTACCTCCTCGTCCTCCCAGTTACGGCCCCCAAATGTCGTCATAAAGCATCATCACTCCTCCCCCCCCCCCAAAAAAAATGGAAGGGGGGGGGGCAGCCCAAATGTCAACTCGTGTCCCCACCACTGGGGATAATCCTTTTTTCAAAAACCCTCTTTGTTGAAAAAAAGGGGGTTGGGATCAGAAGGCATGTTAAAAGATCAAGGGGCCCCAAAGTTATGATTTTCTCTCCCTCTTGACCCCCCGTTACGTTGCCACCCGGGGAGGAGAAGAACCCCGGTCCCCAAAAAACCCCGGGCAAAAAATTTCCCGTTTTGGTCGGCAATGCCTTGCAGTCCCCCCCCCCTTCCCTTGAAACCCCCCCGGTTTCCTGGAGGGCGAATGTCAGGACGACGAAGTCACCTGTGTTAGGAATGATATGACACAGCGGATCCAACGGGGTCTTTTCACCCCAAAATTTTTCCCTTGCGGCGCTTCATCACTGGACGAAGGAAGAGGGATGGGGTAGTGTCATTTCGGGTCCCGCCTAAAAAAAGGGAGGGGGGTTGGGTCGCAGAAGTCTGCTGTTATGTTTCCCCCGCCACCACGGTCAGAGAAACCCGCCTCCCTTTTTATCGCCGTCAAAAAGGTCCAGGCCCTTTTAAAGCCGGGGCCCTTTTCTTTTGCAAGCCCCCTGATTACACCAGCGATGCCCATATGCCGCCCTTTGCCGTAAACCCCATAAGAAAGGGGGCCAAGAACCTTAGGTGTTTAACCACCACCAAAAAGCCCTAGCCCACATGCAGCGAATGCTTTGAGTTGAAATGGGGGCCCAAACATTTGGGGCCAAAAAAAAGGCCCCGGCCGACGCCGGGCCCCCAACCACTGTCACACCCTCTGTCTCCCCCTCCTTCCTCCTCCCCCCAACCCCCAAACGTTCCTCAGCTCCCTTTGTCTTTTCAGAGTCTGATCAGGGATCAGCCTCCCCCTTCGCCTCCACCTTTCGCCCGGTACCACCCCCACCCACCAGGACCCATCCTACCCCTTTTCCCTTTTCCGCCGGGTTTGGACGCCCTGCACCCCCCGGTATAGCGGCCGGTCAAACAGCCACCTTTTCTGTCATCCGGGTTTGGGGGGCGGGAAGAAAAAATTTAAACCCCAAAAACCCCCCCCAAACCCAAAAAAACCTAAATGTCGGCATTGCCGGGCCCTTTTTTGGCCTTGGAAATTTTTCCTTTCCTTCTGGTGGAACAGAGGGGTTTTCCGCCACTTTCCAGGGCCCCTTGCCTCCCCCCAAATACCAGATCCCGAGCAGGTTTTTTTCTTTCCCCAAAAAGCCGTCCCGGGGCCCGGGCCCCAGCCACGTGCATCTAAAATTTCAAGCGCGTTGTCTGAAATCTGTGGCCGGAAAAGCCCATCTGACCACCGACACAGGGACTGGTAAGCAGGGCCCAAGGCATTAAAATTTCGTGAAAGTTAAAGGGTGAGCTGGGGGGATGTCTCGGGGGGGTGACGGGGTTGGCTCTCAGGTGCGGCGCACGCTCTTCAAAACCGCAGGGAGGTGCAGGGTTCTTTCCCCCCAGGTCATCTGGTGGCATCACGTTCCCATGGGAAACCAGCCCGTTTTAAAAATTAATCTGTCTTGGAGACCGCCCACAAAAGGTCGGGGAGCTGTGGACGGCTCTCCGAAAACGAGCCCCCGGCGCTGGCGGGGTTGACAAAAAACCCCTTGTCCCAGGAAAGGGTGGGTGTGATAACGGGCAAAAATTGTGGCCGCCCTTAAGATGGGAAGGCTGGACCCACACCCCTTTGGCCGGGCCCACATGTCATGAACCTTGTCGTCCAGAATTTTCTAAAGAGCTCCCCGGGTCGGGGAACCCCCTGCTGGGGAAAGGCTCAAAAGGTCTAAGTTCGCACTTCCCCGATCGCCCCCAGTTTTTCGTCCCGCCTGGCGGGTTTTGCACCCGTCACTCGGCCCCCTCCCTGTAAACCTTTTTTATTGTTGACGTGGCAAACACCTGGAATTCCACCCCCCAAACATGCTTTTAGCGATTGTGGAAAGGCAGCCCCAATCCCCATTACGAAATACGAATTGACACAGGCCCTGACAACCCCAACAGTGCGGACCTCGGGGTGTTGAGCCCCGAGAGGGAGGCAGGTGAAAGACCCTCGGGCACCACCCTTTTTGCCATTTTTTAAAAACCACCAAAATGGTCAGTTGGCCCAATCCCCTTGGGCACTTTGAGCATTTTTGGTTTTCTTAGTTCTAAAACCGCCCGGTTGGAAAAACTCTGAAACAACAGGTCCCGCCAGCGACGGAGGAGAGGGACCACAATGGGGGACACGGACCCTTTTTCTCTCCGTCAATTATCCAAAAGGGCCCCGACAGTTTTCCCCAATTTTTCTTTCAGTCTTCATTTGGGCCCGGGGTTGGGGGTCCGGGCAAAGTGCAAAGGTGGCGCCAGCTCTCAGGGTGCTCTTCTGGGCAATTTCGGGGGCCTGTGTTGAAGCGGGTCCCCGGGGGAAGCGGAGGGGGAAGGGGAAAGGAAGGGTTTCCAAGACACCGACGTTACTGACGCCCCTCCTTTGGAAAGGGTTGGCGTGAATTTGAGGCGGAGGGGGGGAAAGATGGGGAAGATCGGGTTTGCTGGGTCCCCCCCAAACCCAGAGGCTTGGGAAATAAAGGGCCCCCAAACTCTCACTTTAGTCCCTTGGATGCCCATTTCCTCCAACATGATCCTTGCTTTAAGGGCCCCCAAAATAAAACAACATTTAGGGGGTTGGCCACCCTCCTGGATCCCGGTACAAAAAAAAAACTCGCACTTTCCCTTTCCCACCCACCCAAAAAGAGGTAAAACCCCGGGAAAAATGGAGCCTTCCCCTGATTGATAAACTGGAGACATCTGTTGCGTTTGCTTCCCACTTTCCCTTTCAAATGCACGGGGGAACAACTTTCACCCCCAACATGACGCAGTAAAAGTCCCCAAGTAGCCGTAGGGGCAGCCAGCAGGCAAGGGGGCCCGAAGCCTAAGGGGTTGATCTCTGGAAATTTCCTTTATTTACCACCTCCCCAAAACGAACAATCCGGGCACACATCCCAACCACACGAGACCACCCTTAAGAATAACGTGTCAGGGACTATCTCCCGTCTCAACACCGATGTTTTGTATGTGTTCCGGACCCAGACTTCGGGGTACCCAAAAATGGACGAATACCCGAGTTTCCCCCCCGCCCCCCAAAACCCCCCCAAATAAGGGTTTTGTTGTCCTCCCCCACACCGCGTCATATTGACGGACCTTCAGCACAGTTGGAGGAGTCATTACAGACAAACCCCACCCCGACTATCCACAGATAATGTGGATCGTTTGTTTTTTCATAAAGATGAATCAGGAAAAGGATCTCTGTTTAATGTTGTGGCCCAATTGCCGAGGTCCCCGATTATTGCCGGGGTCTACTTAAACTTTCCTCTTCAAAAAAAAATTTGGCCCTCTTGAAAACTTTTTTTTAAAAATGTAATTTCTTACTGAAATTTTTTATTCCCCTTTTTCCCCAAAGTTCATTTTGCTGGTTTTGCTGTGGGGAGACTGTTAAAAGACAGAAAGGTTTTCAGAAAACCCCTTTTCCCTTTTTACCATTTTTATTTTTTAGAAATTTTCGCATTGTCAATGGTTTTGAGGTCATGTTGTGGAAGAAACAGAAAAAATTATGGTTTTTTTTGGGGAAAGAAATGTGGCTTCTAAGGGGCCCATTTCTCCTCACAATTTTTAATAGGGGGCGGGAAAAGTCTTTTTTATAATTTTTTTGGGGTCAGTTTCTGTGAGAAAACACCCCAATAATCTTTGGTCCTTTGGAACAGAAATTGGCTTTTAATTTGGCATTTCCCCCTCACAATTTTTAACAGGGCTGAAAATCATTTTTTTTTTTTTTGGGTCATGCTGCTTTAAAAATCCCCAGCAATACAACAAAATCATATTCCTAAAAAAATTTGTTTCTAACAGACATTTGTTTTTTTCACTTTTTGTAAAAAGTGGCTAAAGGGTCATGTTTTAAAATTTTTTGGGGGGCCCATTTTGTTTTGTGACATCCCCACCCTTATATTTACGGGGTCCTATTAAAAAAAAATTTGTTTCTAACAGACATTTTTTCCCTTCAAAATTTGTCCAAAGTGGGCTAAAGGGGTTTCAGCTTTGAATTTTTGGGGGGGATTTTGCTTTTTGACATGCACCCTATACTACAGGTCCTTTTTAAAAAAAAAATTTTTTCCCTAAAAGACATTTGTTTTTCCCAAAATTTGTCAAGAGTGGCCCAAGGGTGATGGTGCTGTCAGAAAAGGAATAGGGGGGAAAACTTTTAAATGGAACAATTGCAAAATGACTTTTTTTTTCCCAAGTTTCTTTAACTTTAGCTATCAACCCCTGTATTGAGAAAAAACCCTTTTTAATAAAATTTAAAAAAGAAAAAACAAGCATGTTTTGGGGTTCCATCCTATTTTAAAAATGTTTTTTTTTAGAATTAAACTACTTAAAAAAAATTTTTCAAAGTACAAAATAGGGTAAAAAATTCCTCTGAATTTTTACCCAAAGGGGGGTTCAGGAAAACTTTTACCAATGTAGGGTTTTTCAAGGACATGGATATGGAGGCCCCGGAAAGAAAAAAAGTTTCAGAAAATTTTCCCCCACCCCGTTGAGTAAAATGAGAAAAAGAATGCCAAGAAAAAGGGGACCTGGGTGGAACAGGAGCGTTAACCACCAAGGTTTTTCCAAAGTGAAGCTCAATTGGTCCGCCCCTAAAACGGAGGGGCAAGGGGGGCCCACCCCGGTTTTGACTGTGTACTGAGGAAAGGCCCGGAGGTCTTACCTCCCTTCCGCTTCCGCACCTGCTTCAGCACCCATGTTTTCGTTGCTGGGTTATAAGGGCAATTTTTTTCCGTGTTAAAGATGAAAGGACCGGGCCCTTCCCGGGCTCTCACCGCCCCCACTGTAAGGGCTGGCAGCTGGACCTCCCCTGTTAAAAGATGGTGACGGCGCCCCCTCCTCTCAAAGGGACCCAAATGTTTAAATCTGGGAGCTGGACCTCCCCTTTTAACAGATGGCTGACGGCGCACTGGGTCTCACCGTTTGGGGCAATCGGAGAGCTTCAAATTTTTTCTAAAAAATTTTGATTTTGAAAAAGGTGGATTTTTGTGAGGTTAAGTAGTGTCAAAAAGGGGTTTCCCGGGGGGACACAAATTGCACAATTTGAGGGTTAAATTTTTCTGGGGCTGGAGTCACTATGGGGTTTGCCCTCATTTGATCTCCAGGGGAGTCTGTCCCTAACAAGGGAAAAGGATTTGGAGGAAAAATTAAACCATTGAATTTTATTGGCCTGAATTTATTTTCAGAAGCCAGGAGGGGAAAATTTTTTTCAACTAAAAGTGGTTTTTTGGGGAAAGATTTTGGAAAATTTTGTAAGTAAATGGAGGGGTGCGGACGAAATTTAAAAATCTACACGGTAAAAAATACCTTTAAAAACTGCCGGGGGGGGTGTATGTTTTTTTGGGTTTTCACACTTGGAAAAAAAAACCCAAAAAAAGGTTTAAAAAAAGTTTTAAAAAATAAATAAAACTTTTCCCCAAATAAATTCCTTAAAACAAAATCATTTTCCAAAAAAATATACAAAAGAGAGTCACTGTTAAAAAAATATCATAGTGCCACTTTTTTGATCTGTGGGTCAAATAGGTTTAGGGGGTCATGCTTTGGCCCAGGAAAAGGGTAGTCCCATGTCCATGAAACTTTAAAAAGGTGGTTGAAAAGGGCTCCCTTTTTCCGGCACTTTTTAATCTGGGGGCATGCGGTTTGGGGCTCATGTGTGGCCCCGGGCGGGATAGCTATGTCCAGTGAAAAATAAAATGGTGGTTGAAAGATCCTTTTTTCCCGGGACTTTTTAAATGTGGGGGTCTGCAGGTTTGGGGGTCATGCTTTTGGCCCCCGGACAGGTATAGGGCAATTTCCAGGTTTAACAAAAAAGGTGGTTGAAAGACTCCATTTCCCGGGACTTTTTTAAACTGTGGGTCAGACCCGGTTTAATGGTCCTTCTGCGGGGACAAGGGGAAAATATAGTTAAAGTTTCCCGAAAATTTTTAACCTTTTTTTTTTAAAAAGGTTGGGTTTAAAGACTCCCTTTTTCCCCGGCACTTTTTAATTTGGGTGGGCAGACAGGTTTTAAAGGTCATCTGCGGGCCAGGACAGGGAAGTCAATGTCCCCGTTTTAACTAAAAAGGTGGTTGAAAACTCCCTTTTCCCGCCCTTTTTTAAACTGTGGGTCCCGACAGGGGTTTAAAAGGGTTTATACTGCGGTACAGGAAAGTTTTAGTTAATGTCCATTTTAACTAAAATTGGGGGTTCAAAGGACCCTTTTTTCCCACACTTTTTAATTTTGGGGCGACATTTAATGGTCATATGCGGTCAGGAAAAGGGATAGTCTGTCCATTTTAACTAAAATGGTGGTTCAAAAAACTCCTTTTTCTTTTTACTTTTTAATCTTGGGTTCAGACCCGGTTTAATGGTCCCTACTGTGGTACAGAACAGGTATAGGGCAATGTCCATTCAAAATAAAATGGTGGTTGAAAGACTCCCCCCCTTTTTCCCGGCCCCTTTTTTAAACTGGGGTCAAAGGGAGGGTTTGGGGGTCATGCCCGCGTTCCCGGACAGGGATATTCAATGTCCTTTTAAGGAAAAAGATGGTTTTTTCAAAACATACGCCTTCTGGCCCCCTTTTTTAAATTTTTGGGTTTATGCAGGGTTTTTAAAAATTAAAGTGGGGTGCAAGAAGGGATTTGGAATGGTCTGTGATTTTTTTTCTGTGGCTTTTATAACCAAATTTTTCTTCCCTAAGATGTAGCACTTATACAGTTTGCTGTTGTGGTTTTAATTCCCTTCTCCATCCCTCTTTGGGTATAAGAAATAAAGGGGTTTGCTCCTCTCCCATAGTTTTTAAATTGGTCACGGCGATAATCTTTTATCGACTATCGGATTCTTATTGATTTGCCGTTGAAATCACCCGATGATGATAGTCAAGTAATCGTCATCACTAATTTAATGTTCCCCTAGTCCTCTTAGCCCTTTGGGCGTTGAGCATGGGTCCCCAGTCAGCTGGAGGAGACCATTGCTGTATACATTGGTAAACGCCTTATCTTTATATATAGATTACTTTTCCGGCCAAAACCTAGTAAGTATACAACCTTACCCCATTTCTAACCTTTTTTTTTTTGATGCTCTTTAACATTATGCTTTATTAACTTTGAACTTGTAGTGGTTATATGCCTTCATCTTTATAACCTTAATGGCTTAAGTTAAATGTCTTGAGCTTGTTGCTCCTTTCTCTTTATGCATTCTTTTCCTCATAATTCGTCCCCTGAGGTGATCAAAAAAGGTTTTTAGGCTGGGCGAAACATGTCGGGACGAGATTGGGGGATTTGTAGTTATTGTTATGGTTCCCCGTCAGGAGCGCCCCTTTTTTCCGGGGGGATCCCTCCTGTCCTTTTGGGTTGGATAGGGACCCCGTTTTTTGGGAGGGTAGGGGGCCCCGTTTTTTGGTTTTTTTAAAGGGTCTTTTTATTATGTTTAGGTTTCGTCTAGTGGAGACGTCGAGATAACTCTTACGGGAGCCAAGGAGAACTCCCCTTTCCTGGGAGTCTCCAAAAATTTTTCCCGGCAAAAATATGATATAAATGTTTGATGCAAAATAAAGGGAAAATTTTTTAAACAAACCCCTTTCTTTTTTACCCAAAAAGATTGCAGTTTTTAAATTTTTTTTATTTTTTTTGGGCCAAAATTTGCTTTTTCGGGTTTAAAAAATTTTAAAAAAGTGAAAACCACCCCGGCCCAAAGCCACGGGGTTTTTTGGTAAATCTGCATTTCGGGTGTTTTTATGGTTATTTTCCGTGCCCCTTTCAGAGCCTTTGGGGATGCCCCATCCCGGCTGCTGCGGCGGCATCCTCTTGGTGTCATAGAAATAACTTTGGTTTAAAAAAATGGGTGGACCAATCTTCCATCCCCTCCCTTCCTTTCCCTCTCTCCCTTTCTCTTCTTTCACTTCCCCTCCCTTCTCTCATCTCCCCTCATTTCCCTTCTTCTC
Organism: Phyllomedusa bahiana; assembly: GCA_025379985.1. Classification (NCBI taxonomy): domain Eukaryota; kingdom Metazoa; phylum Chordata; class Amphibia; order Anura; family Hylidae; genus Phyllomedusa; species Phyllomedusa bahiana. The sequence goes on from JAODAL010004621.1 coordinate 122,584, forward strand.
CCTGCAGCGAAGCGGCCACCTCTAACCCTGGGGTTTTTGGGGGGAGCCCTTAAAGGCAAACAAATTTTGGTGCAATCCATAAGGTTATGAGTGGTTTTTTGTGATACTAAGTTTTATGATTCCCCCCTTGGTTTTAAAAATGTCATTTTTTAAGTAGAAATTCAATAGAATGAAATCAGATGCATAATTTTGGGTTTTCCCCTTTTTTAAAAGCTCTCAACATTTATGGTGATTCTAATATATAGGTTTTAAAAAATTTTACACATTCTATGCTATTTTTTTACGCCAATTAAAAGTAAGGAAATTTTTTTTTGTCATGTTGGGGTTTAAATTAATTTCTACAGTTTTTATAATTTTTCTGAAATTTAGGTGGACTGGGACCCCAAAAAAAGCAGCACTGGCAATGAAGTTTAACCCAAAAATTTTTTTCCCCCTTTACAAAGGAAAAAAAAAAACCCTTTCCCATTCTTCCCCAAACAATACCTATTAAATTTCTTAAACCCCCCCCACCCAAAAAAAAAAAATAAAATTTAAAAAAATTCACTGTTCCCAAAATATCACCTTTTGTCACATACCCGTCCCCCAAAAATTTTTTTTATTGCATACCAAAATACCAAAAAGACTACACCCCAAATCACCCCAAAAAATTTAAATTTTATTACAAAATGGGAGCCACCCGAATTTTCATTACTAAAATTTCACCTTCAAATGGAAATTTCCATTTTAAATCAAAAATAACTAAATTAAATGAACCCCAAAAAAAAAAAAAAATTTTATTACACCTGAACCCAGAAATTAATTACTTTTCACTGTACTCCCGAAAATTACATTAAAACCTTTCCCCCGAATTAAATTACACCATACCCCCGAGATTATTACATTACAAAAACCCTTAAACCCCAGATATTCCCTTACTCAATGTACACCAGAGATTTTCATTCACCATATCCCAGGGGGTTTTATTAATATCCCTACCCCGAGATTACATTACACACTGTACCCCAGAGAACACATTACAACACCGTAGCCCAGAATCACATTACACACTGTACCCCAGAGATTACATTAAAACAAAGGGACCCCAAAAGATTTTCAATTTCTCACTGTACTCCGAGATTACATTAAAAACAATTTTTAACCCCCGAGATTACATTTTAAAAAACTGTACCCACAGAGATAACATTTTTTTCCCCCCGTTTAAACCCCGAGATTTCATTAAATAAAAGTACCCCAAAAGGGTAAAATTTTTTCACTGGGACCCCCAGAGATTACATAAAAAACTGTTTCTCCAGAGATTACATTTCTCACTGTTTTTCCCCGAGATTACTTCATTACACACCGTACCCCAGAAAAAGACATTAAAATTTCTTACCCGTACCCCAGTTTTTTTACATTACATCATACCCCAGAGATTATATTACTCACTGCACCCCATAGATTGCTACATTACACATTGTACCCCAAAAGATTACAATTTTCTCACTGTACCCCCCGGTTTTGTTCATTACCCAAGCCATACCACAGGAAAATTTCATTACACTCTGTATCCCCAGATATTTTTAATTAAACACCGTACGCCAAGATTTTCTAAATTAAAAAACCCCTTTCCACAAGATTATATTTCTCAAATGTACCCCTGAGATGATATTACCCCCATATCCCAGAGGGTTAATTACAACCGTTTCCCCAGAGATTGGGGATTACACACTGTAACCCCCAAAATTACATTATCTCACCCTACTCCCGGGATTTTTTCATTACTCCCCGTACCCCAGAGATTACTACTTTAAAACACCGTACCCCAGAAATGACATTAAAAATTTCTTACTGTAAACCCCCCCGGGGATTACATTTTCCCCTAACCCCCAGAGAAATTTTATTAAATCCGCACCCCAATAATTTTCTCATTTCACATTCTCCCCAGAGATTTAAATTTTCTCACTGTACCCCATGATTTTTTTCAAATTTCCCCGCCATACCACAAGATTTTCAAATTTCAACCCTTTTAACCCCAAAATTTTTTATTAAAACAGTACGCCCCAAAATTTTACTTTTCACACTTTCCACAGAAAATTATATTACTCACTGTTCCCCAGGATTATATTTTCCCAAAATCCCCGAGATTTTTTTTACCCCAAAACCCTCCCCCAGAGATTACATTTCACCTGTTAAACCCCCGAGGGTTACAAATTTTCACCGTACTCCAGGATTTTCCCTTACCCCAATGTAACCCCGAGTTTTCTAAAATTACTCACCATAACCCCCCGAAATTTACAAATTAAATCACTGTTTTCCCCAGAATTTTCATTTCAAACTGTACCCCCCGAATTTTAATTTTCTCCCCCGTTTCTCCAAGATTTCATTAAATCACTGTTTTCAGACATTACATTACTTACTGTACCCCAGTGATTAATTAAAAAAAAACCCCCGATTTACAATTTCACCTTTTACCCCAGAAAATAACAACATCATACACCAGAGATTAATTACTCCAAATGCCCCCATAGATCTTGTACACCCACACACTGTACCCCAAAAGGGTTTTAAAATTTCATTACTCACTGTACCCCAAAGGTTAGATTAAAAGGGCCCCAACCCCAGATTTACCTTACACCCCCAAACCAGATATTTAATTACACCCCGTATGCCCGAGATCACCCACATTTTTTCACCAAAACCACAGGGATTTTATTTTCTAAATGTACCCCAAGTTTTCAATTTCCCACTGTACCCAGAAATTACATTACTCCCCTTACCCCAGGGGATTACTCCATTACCCCCGTTTCCCCAAAATATTACATTTAAAATTTCCACTGTACCCCAGGGGTTAACCCTACACCATACCCCAGGGGATTTCATTACTCCCCCTACCCCAGAGATAACCCTTACTCACTGTACCTCAGCATTTTAATTTTCTCACTGTAAACCCCCAAAAATACAAATTTCTCACTGTACCCCAGAGATTATTACATTTCAAAGTACCCCCCCAGATTTCAAAAACACACTGTAACCCAGAGGTTAAAATTATATTTTCAAATGTAAACCCCAAAAATTTGTACCTTTTCCCCAAACCCTACCGGAGGTTAGTTTACAAACCCGTACCCCAAAAAAAGTAAAATTACATGGGCCCTACAAACCAAAAATTAATTATACACAATATCCCAGATATTTAAATTTTAAAACCCCCACACCCGAAAAATTTTTTTTCATTAACACCAAAACCAAAAGGGTTATTATATTTTCACTGTAAATCCAGAGATTACATTAATATATACAGAAAATTAAATTTTCATTTCCCCACCCCAGGATTACATAACACATTATTTCCCCGAGATTACATTACAAAAATGTACTCCAGAGATGACCCTTACTCATTCACCCCAGAGGGTTACTAAAATTAAACACCATACCCCAGAGATTACATTTAAACCCCTGTACCCCAGGATTTCATTTACACATTGACTCCCAAAATGACATTACCCCAAATACCCCCGAGATTACTTAAAATTACACACCGTACCCCAGAGATTACATTACGCACTGTTTTTTCAGGGCCCTTCATTACTCACTGTACCCCAGGTTTTATTATATTAGACCCCTACTCCAAGAAATTTCATTACAAAATGTACCCCAGAGATTTCCCACATCATACCACCCGAGATTATATTACCACTGTACCCCCTAATTGCCCCACTTTTCCTATTTACCCCAGAATTTACTTTAAAACCCCTGTACCCCAGAGGGGATTTTAAAATTACTCCCTGTTTAACCCCCTTTGATTGCAGATTTCATTTTTGTACCCCCAAATTTACTTTTTCACACTGTACCCCAGAGGGGATTTTTTAATTACTCCCCGGGACCCCAGGATTAGTACATTCCCACCCTACCCCAGGGGGTTAGTTTTCAAAGCCGTTTCCCCAGACATTACATTGCACACGGGACAACAGAGATTAATTAAACCAAAAACCCCCGATATTAAAAACATTACAAAACTTTTACCCCCGAGACGAAATACATTAGAAAAGGGACCCCCAAAATTTTTTGTGTGTATATATACAAAAATATTTAACCCAGACACACTATACCCTTAGGGTGAGTTAAAATGACCCTTTTTTTTGGGCGGGCGTCGCAAACACAGAAATTTTTACGAGCTAACGACCCATTTTTGCCCCCATCCTTTAGTGCTGTTAGGGGTGTAAACCCCTCAAAATTCTTTGTAGGGATGGGAAATAGCAGCGAAAATTAAATCGAGTAAAAAACCCGTGTCCCTCTAACGACGACATGATTTTTTCATAGGGTTTAATGTAAATCAGTTTCCCCCGTCGAATTGGACGCCGGGTTTTGAGGACAGATCCTGCAAATGAATCTGCCCCAGAATCAGCATTTATTTTTTTTACGACGGGAAACCCCCAAGGTAAGTTTCCCTGACATATTGTAGGGGAACTGTGTGCTTTTGCTATATGCCAGGTTTTTTTGAAGTATGCACTGCCCAGCACATTTTTAAATTTTTTTTATTAAAATACCCGCTAGACACATGGGGTACATTCAGTATAAACACATCCCCTTTTTTAAAACCCGTTTCATACCCTACCACATGCACATGCAACGCCTAGCTCCATTGTTCCCCCCCCCCCCTTTCCTGTCTCCTGTAGTTGGTTAGTCAACAGTTTCTTCCTCCCACTACGACAGGGGGGGCAAGGGGCCACTGATTCATTCGGCCCGGGGGTTTTCTTTGTTCTGATTTAAAGGGCCCGGGGATTGGGGAAATGGGTTTTTTAAGGGCCCGGGGGAAAAAAAACCTTTCACAGCCCCAAAATACAAAGTTTCTGGACCCCTTCCCCCAAAAACCCCGAAAAGTGGGGGGGGGGGACCAGTCACCTACATTCCCCCTAAAAATACACCTATGTCAGATGTCCCAGCTTCTTCCTACCCACCTGTCCCGACTCTGTGTCTGTGCCGGCAGATTTGAGTTCTTGCTGCTTCCACCCAGCTCCTGGCGTCCTGTGTGTGCACGTGCGCCCCCCCATAGGGCGAGCGTGGCACTACCCAGTTATTTAAAGGGACAGTGTCCCAATTATCTGCAACTAACCTGTGACCTCTGTTTGCATATAAGGAACTTCCTGGTCAGTTAATTGTTGTTATACCTACATAGAGCTTGACTCCCTGGCTGCTGTATTTTTGTTGATCTCCTGTGCGTTACCAGTACGCTACCTGTTACTAGTACGTGTTCACTAGCCGCTGCACCAGACCTCTATATATCTGCTGTTAACCTGTCACTGTACAAAGCTCGCTACTGTCCTGGGGCTGCGCTACCTACCTACAGCCACACCTTCGGTGTCTTGTTGTCTGTACTAGCACCTGCTATCCTGTCCTGCACTTTGGCTACCTCTGCGAGATACACCATCTACGCTCACAGGGGCCCAGAGAATCCGCCATATACACCGTCGGATCTTGACAGGCTGCATTTACATGGGCCGTGCATTATTTCCCATGCTATGTAACATTTATTGCTAAAGGATTTTACTAAGTTTCATTTTGTACATGCTGGACCAATTGATTGTTCACTAAACTACAGTATACACATACAGTATCAATCAAAAACTCTTATTTGGAAGACATTTATAAAAGTATTAGAGATGCTTTGTCTTCATCACTTGGTGGCAGAACATTATAATATTAAAAATCTGTTATCTATGAAATTAGCATTGCAGCCCCAGCTCTTTATCCAATTCCCCTCAATGCAGCATTTATTAAAGTTACCACACCGTTGCTGCAGTTTTTTACCTTGTGCAAAGAAATGTCTACCACAAAATTCCCATTCATTGAGGCAAAGTCAGCAATTAAGCCTGGCAGGCAAGTCCATGGCCTATTTGATCTAAGCATATTATAAAAATTGAGGTTTAGACCATACTGTAGACCAAAAGAACTTACCCATGCACACTGTGAAATGTTTTCCCAAAGTGTTTCTGTTCATGTCGGTAGCTCTTTTGAAGATGTTCCAAAAATATAAGTTTTGCAAAAGCTACAGTTTGCTTTTGCTTCTATTGCAGTATCCTTGGGTGGCTTAGTTTGCACCTGCGAAAGGCGGCCCCCTCCTCTCCATTCTGTTATTTTAGGAAGCTGGAATTATGTCTTTGTTCAAATTATTTTCCACCCCATGGGCAGCCATCTGCCAGCACGTGAATAAGAAATTCTGTTATGGTCAAACCAGCTTATTCCCACTATTTTAAATGTATATGTGTGGACTTTGCTGCATTCTTGTAGGCGAAACGAAATGGCATGCTAATTAAAAGATTCGTTCTCACCGGGATCATGTAATTTGAACACTATAATAGAAAGTTTGCATATATGGAATGGCATCATCTGCATATTTCATTATTTCTGACAAAATAGCAAAGTTAGGTTGGGTTCACACGCTATTTTGTTATGTGTATTTTGCGTTAGTATTTGTAAGCCAAAATCAAAACTAGGTCCTAATATAATGGAAAGGTTTGCATCTGTTAGACCCTTAATCGCGGCGGCAAAGATGGCAGCGTCATCTAAATAAATGTTCCTCACTCCGATCGGGACATCACCAGTGAGATTGCTGTGTCCCGATCGCTGACCGGGCAGTTAGAAGCTTTGTGGAGGCTTCCATTGCAGCCATGTTTTTGATTTCCCCACTTCCGGCCCCAGGCAGGAAGTGGGGAGACCACCATCTTTGTACACCCTAATGCATTGTATATACATTGCATTAGGCTGTAGAAATGATCGAGCCCCCTAGTGGTGAAGCGCCCTATGGAGACTCAAAGTCAAAGTAAAAACAAGTGTAAAAAAATTAAAAAGTATTAAAAGTTCAAATCACCCTCCTTCGCCATTTTACAAATAAAAAAGTTTATTTATTTGGTATTGCCGCTTCCCAAAAAAAGTCTGATCTATTAAAATAGAACATAATTTATCCTATACACTGAACACCGTAGAAGAAAAAAGTTCCAAACGCCAAAATTGCGTTTTTTTTTTGGTCATTTCATGTCCCATACAAATTGGAATAAAATTGATCAAAAAAGTCGCATACATTCCAAGCTGCTAGCAATAAAAAGTACACTTCAGCCTGCAAAAAATGCACCATCAGTCACGTCCATAGGTCTTAGTACAAAATGGCGCAGCGGAGCAAATTTCAAAAATAGAATACGTTTGGAAATTTTTTATGGTACCAAGACATAACAGAAACCGTATATGTTTAGTATTGCCGGATTTGTATCAACCTGTAGAATACAGAGAACACATTATATTTACCAAAGATTGAACGCTGCAAAAACAAAACTCCCGCAAACTTGGCGCAAGTAAAAATTTTTTCCATTTTGCCCCACTTAGAATTTTTTTGTGGTTTACCAGTATATTCTATGGTAATATGAATAACACCTTTAGAAAGTACATCTTGTTCCGCAAAATAAAAACCTTCATATGTATTTGTAGGTGGTAAAATAAAAAGGTTTTGGGGGGCGTGGCTTGCCATGTGAAGAGAGCGGACGCACATTGAAGGAGCTCCTGGCAGGACCATACTAAAAACAAGCAGATTAATTCAAATATGAGATCCAAAAGGGGTAAAAAGACCCCCAAGCTTACTCAAGCCGCGCCCATGGGAGAAATACCAATTTCTAACTTCTTCTCCCCGCTGCAAGACCTTGAGGGAGACGACACAGCTTCCCGCGCCTCTACAGCCTCGGCGCCATCTTCACCAGCGCCTGTCTCCCTGCGGAAGACCCGAGGCGCAGCGCGCGACGCAGCAGTCTGCCGTGACTCACCCTCCTCCAGGAAGCAGCAGCTCCCGGACACGCCGCGGACCTCATCCGTTCCTGCCTCTGCAGCCAAGGGAGGTGTTGAAATCCTCGTGGAGCCCGACAGAGAGGTGCCGGAGCGCAGACGCCTGGAGGCAAATAAGGTACCGCGGGACAGCCCCGTGAATTCCGGCAAGTCCCTGAGGTTGTCTCCTCTGCAAGGGGAACAACCTAGGGCCGCAGGACATAAGCTCGCTGTAGCAGGGAGCGTGGAGCACATGACCCATCACGTCCGGCAGGCCCTGCGATCCCCGGCAGCCAGCGTCACAGACCACGAGGGAGTGAGGGCGCCATCCCAGTAGCAGATGAGAGGTGCTCAGGCAGAGCCTAACACCCTAAGGGGAGATCCTGTGCCTGGATCTAATATTGCCATGGCCCCTCAGCACAGCTCAGGGGGCATAACAACTGAGCAACTGCCCATATCACCGAGGGATCTCCCTCAGCAGTATAGCCTGTATACGGGCCCGGATCCTCTTATGGACAGTTCCCTTAACTGGGCCGCTGAAAGCCCATTTGGGGATCATTGTGATCAGGGGGAAACCAATACACAGTCTGCCTCTCTTCAGGAGTCGGAACGCAACAGCCATCTGAGGGAGAACCCTAAATCCTATGCCTCGCCTAATGTGACCTCAATTGGGGGTTTTCCTAAGCAACGGGCAACCCCTTTAAATATCTCCATACTGCCTCCCTCAGAAATAGAGACGCAGCCGGACCAACCACCTAGCACTGGGACTTTCCCCAGACCCGGCGGGACTGAACTTACACATTCTGAGGGGGAATGCCTCTCGCATTCCAGCAAAATAATGCCTCATCGGGCACCCAAAAGGGCCCGCGCAGCTATAAACCACCAATGAGCCCCCCTACCATCAATGCAGGCCCTACCGCAGGGACCTACCTCTCCCCCTTTGGGGTTGCTAAAGGAGGAGCCTGGAGCCGACCACAGAAAAACAAATTTCCACAATTCAAGAGACGAGCGGGGCCCAAACCCCGGGCTCCCCCATGGGCAAATACGCCCCCAAAAGGCGTTACCCCCCCTCAACAGGGGCAAAACCTCACACCTGAAAGGGCAAAGATCCCATTTTTAGCCTTCCCTTTTCCCCAACGGGCAGCGCTTCAACCTTAGCACCCCATCCAGAACTCAACGCTATTGCCCCTCCCCCCATCAAATCAACCTTCAAAAAACTGGGCCCGGACCTAACAAACCGCCGAGTTTTCACCCAGCCCCCGACAGCGAAAGGGGGCCTGCAACGAAATGTTAACTTTTGGAGAATATTTCGGGACTCCAAAACTGCTCTAAACAAACCTTCAAACGTCGCTGACCGACCGATTGAGCCCCATAATCACTTAGTGTCCCAAGGGATGCCCCTTGAAACCGCAACGACGCAACAACTTTAGGTTACAGGCCCCCCTGAAAGGGCCCGCACCGCGACCTAATCCCCGACCCTCACAAAATGTTTAAAACACATACTGGGCAACCTACTGACCTTTCATTATTCCCCGAGCCCGTAGAACCCCCCCTCAAAGCCAAAATCCTCCAACCAAAGAGATATAATTTGCAGGATTCATCACTATAAAAACCAAAGGGGAAATCCTAGAAAGGCCCTCATGGGGACTGTTCTTACGAGAACTAAAATCGGTTCTTCCCTGATTTTCGGGCGACCCTGAAAATGAGGGGCCGCCCAAAACCCTTGCTCGCATCCTCCGGAACATCGCTTTCATAACTGGGGGCTTCCCCTTTTCCCTTGCAAGTGAAACACTGGGACCAAATGACTTTTAGATCACCGACCACCTACCGATCTTTCTCTCGACTTTAACTTGCCGTTTGGGATACCCGATTGGAACACTGCTTTGATCCAAAGCCACCCTGGTGCATCCTCCCCCAAAAGCATCGGATGAAAACCTTCCCTCTCCCCACCCCACCGAAAGCCCAACGTCTGAACCGGAGAAGACAGAGCAAGACGCGTCGGCTATGCCCTCTCGTCCCCCCCTAACTGACGGGGGTTCCGTGAGATAATTACATAGGTTTCTTTTTCTCACCTGATTTTCATTTTTTGCCCCCTTCTTCCTTTCTGTCATTCTCTTTTCTCTCCTATGGTTACCTGACCTACTAGAGATTTCGCTCTCTCTTCCCTTTAAAAAAAAGATCTGCTTTTTCATAAGGATTTTTGAAAATATGCTGTTCTTTCTTTTTGCCCTGCTATGTTTGATTCTAACGCCCTTTCCTCCACTTTCACTCCTCCCGAAGGAGCTCTGATGTATATTTGCTTTCACCCGTGCGACTTTCTTTACAGGCGACCAATGGGCCCCCCAGACCTTTTACGATTTTGGACCATTTTACAATACCGGTCTACTGCAGCCTCTAGCTGCTTCTCTATTTTTTCCCGTATTTGGGTTTACTAGGCCATTTGGCCATTGCCTCATTCTTCCCTCCCTTTCCCTCACCCCCCCAGCCAGTCGAGCCCACCCTCCTTTTCCTCTCCTGTCCATCTAAAACCCCCCTCTTTGTCTCCTTCAACATATAAGCACACTTTGGGGGTTACCCCCTTAATGAAAGGGGACAAAACTTGCCTGAAAAAGGGTCAAAATTTTTCTACACCTCCCAAAAATTTTTAAAATCCACATTCTTTCCACGGGAGACACATTTGCAAAGGGATCAGGAACGGCTTTTGGGGAGCAAAACACCCTTCGGGTACCATAGTAGTAACCCTACTCAGAAAACAAAAGGAGGCAACCTGATTCATGATCATTACCTTATCACTGCAAAAAATAATCCCTTTTAAAAAAAAAACTTTTACTAAATTGTCTAAAATTTACTTACAAAACCCCTAAAATCTACCACAACCCCCACCAAAATGATACAGCATACTAAATATCACCATCAGTGGAGTAATCGCCCTAAAAAGGGGCGGCTCCGCTTTAATGACAATAATACACTGTATACTGTTTTACAATTCTTTAATCACAGCTATCCCAACGTTTCCCCCCCAAACAATTTTGGGTTTTCATCGGGGTTTAAAAAAAACTCCCCCCTTTGGGGAAAATAAAAACCAAAAACAACGCATATACAATCTATCATGACGGATTATCACCTCTAGGGTGAGATAAAAAAGTATACTAGCTAGAACGCCAGGTATAAAGTGAAACCCGGGCAGCCCCTTTGGTAGCGGGCCCCCAGGATAGAAGGGATCAGAAATGATTCAATTCTGCCCCCCTTAAATCCCTTTTTTGGCCCTTTTGGGATTAAAAAATAAACCCCCCTAGCATTTCATATTGATATATTTGTTTTATACTTATTCCCGGGTTCATTTTAACATGTACATATCCCCCTCCTTTACTCATTTTGCGCCCGGGAAGTTGTACCCCATCCCGGAAACTAAAAAAATTTCTTTTCCATTTGCTTCGGAAAGCAACACTATGCTATAAAAAAAGCCCCATACTCCCACGGCGCAGTCCGCCTAAAAAAAGGGTATCTGCGCATTTCCAGGAAAAAAGATACCCGCAAATGCGCATGATCAAAGCCGGCATAACTCTCAGCGCCGAAACATATATATTGCCCAGGGAAAAAGACAACACGGGTCACTTCCGGCAAGCGCCACCGGAAACCAAACCATTACAACCGGCAGCCGAATCAGTCTCCATACCAAATAAAACCGCGCACTCGACATCCGCACAGACCGCTAATTGTTTCAAAGCAGCCCCAATTTTTTAAAAAGTATCGTCTGTGTAACGGATGTCTAAAGGGAATATGGAAAATTAAATTAGGGCCAAAAAATTGGGGGTACAAAAATTCATTGTCTTAAGCGCAGAAATTACAGACTAAAATTAATCAATGAATATAATAAAAAAATGTAATATATAATAATGATAATAAAATACAGTCCTTTAAAAAACAATTTTTGGCCCCTCTGGGAAATACAACGAAACAAGTAAAATAAAAAAACCCAAGTAAGAGTCTACCAAAAAAAACATCCAAATTGCAAAGTCTCTTTAAGGCCCTTTGGATAAACCGATTCCATACGGAGATCCACGGGGCCTCTTTACACGGGTTTCCGTCTATCCCATTCTCCTCCTTTTGGGAGACGGTCCACTACCTCCATGATAAAAAAAAACCAAGATTTCCAATTCTCCTTATATGTCCCAAATATGTCAGCTACTGGCTGCCTCTTCTTTTACGTTGTCCAGTAGCCGACATTTTTGGGGAACATCATAAGGGAGAATTGGAATCCGCGTTTTTTGATCAGGGTAGTGAACCGCTCCAAGAGGAGGAAAGGATAGACAATCCTGTTAAAAGGGGCCCAGGGGATCTACCGTAGGGAAATGGGTTTTACCCAAAAGGGGCTTAATGAACTTTGCAATTTGGATTTTTATTGATAACTTTTATGGGCTTTTATCTACTCGTTTCTTTTCGTACTCCACAAGGACCAATTTATTTTTCAAAGCTGACGTATTTATGTATCTTATTATATCATTACATTTTTCATTATTTTCATTATTACTTATATCTGATAATTTCTGTCAGTTTAAAAAAAGAATTTTTGTACCCCGAATTTTTTTGGGCCCTGAATTATTGTCCATTTAAACCCTTTAGACATCCGTTACACAGACGATCACTTTAAAAAAATAGGGGCCTTTGCAGCAATTAGCGGTCTTGGGGATAGTCGATCCCGTTTTTATCTTGGATGGAGACTGATTCGGCTCCCGGGTTTAATGGTTTGGTTTCCGGTGGCGCTTGCCGGGAAGTGACCGTGTTTTTTTCCCAAGAGCAATATAAATGTACGGCCTGAGATTATGCCCGGACTTTGATCAGCGCATTTGCCGGGTATTTTTTTTTTCCTGACACCAAAACCTTTTTTTTGGAGGGGGGATGGCCCGGGTAGTAGGGGGCTTTTGTGGGACAAGTGTTGCTTTCGCCGAAGCAAATGGGAAATGACATTTTATCTATTTGGGTTCAGCGCGGTACAACTTCCGGAACGCCAAACTGAAAAAAAGGGGGGGGGGAGGAAAAAAAAATTGTGACATTTAAGAGAACCCGCAATAAGTAAAAACAATAAATTCAATACAAATGCTAGGGGATTTATTGTTAACATCTAAAGGGCCAAATAAGGTATTTAAGGGGGGCAGAAATGAATCATTCGATCCCCTATCCTGGGTGCCACATACCAAAGGGGCTGCGAGGATTATCACTTTATACCGGGCAGCTTCAAAACTAATATCATTTTTTCAATCTCACCCATAGAGGTGATATATCCTCATAGATAATTGTATACGTTGTAAACGATTCTATTCCACCGAGAGGTTTTTTTGAACCCCTGAAAAACCCAAATTGTATGGGGAAACCGTTGGGATAGCGTGATTAAAAAATTGTAATACACTATCAGTATATTACTGTCTTTAAAGCGGACCCCCCTTTATCAGGCGATTCCCACTTTTTGGATGATATTTAGTATCGTACTTTTAGGGGGTTTGTGGTATTTTATGGGGGTTTTTAGTAAGTAAAATTTTTAGACAATTTATAAAAGTTAGTTTAACAGGGATTATTTTTTTCATGATATGGGTTAAAAATCCTCTGTCGATATAAAATTTGTAGATTTTAATCATTATCCTTCCAATGCTTGACACATATGGGACGTGAAGCGAGAGCGGTCTTTATAAAAGGAAATTTTCCAGGGGTCACACCTATACCATTGCGAATGTCTACGCCCCCAAATATAAGCCAGATATTCTTTTTACCAGGGTCTTGGATGAGCTGACGTGTTTTTCCAAGGTCAAAAATATTATGGGTGACCTTAACCGCTCTGCATCCCATGCTTGACACATCAATGGAAGACACCACTCCTCATCGTGTACTTAATAAGCTTAAAAACTTTCTGCACGGGTTTTTACCTCAGACGTCTGGCGCATCCTGCACCCTGGGGGGGGGGAGGGGGCATACCTTTTTTTTCCCAAACCCCACAAGCTTAAGTCGTATTATTATATCTTCACCCACACTCCCTCCCCCATTTGTGGGATGCCAAAATAATTTGCTCCATTCGATCACGCTCCGTCACTGCGACCTTGATTTGCCGGACTTCAAGCCCCGCCATTTTCTGGAGGCCATGATCCCTTCTGCAAGATGCTCTCGCTACAGAGCTACAACCCTCCATCACGAAATTTTAAAAATCACCACAAGGGGGACCAAACACTCCTCAATTTTAATGGGGGGCATTGAAGTGCGCATGCGGGAGTGTTGTAAACAGGTCACGATTAAAACGTAAGCCGAGGCAACTCCAAAAGCTACACAGAACTTTACTCTGCGGAAAACCCTTCATAAACCTTTGGGGCCGAATCGACTGAGAATTTTCTCAAATTGCCCATGAATTTTTTGGGACTTTTGGAACGCAAGCACAAGCGCACCGACAGAAAAGTGGACAATTTTTTTGAAAAGGGGCAATAAAAACCGGGGAATCTTGCTAGAGCATTTGGGAAGAAGCGGCTCTTTTTTTTCCCAAGTAAAAAAAAACGGAGGGGCGACTGGGTTTACCTGACAAATATACTATAGCCTTTCACGATACTACTCGAAACTCTATAACCTTCCTCACTCAACTCAACCCCGTGGGGGGGGACCATGCCCAACCGCATGAATATCTACAGCGCACTGCCCACCCCACCCTCACAGTGAGGAACCCCCCCTTGGATGCCCCCTTCTCCCCTCTTGAGCTCCAAATGGTACTCCTCTCTGCCCCGGGGAAAGCCAGGGCCAGAGGCTTTACTGCAAAAATTTTCAAAATACTAAAAAAGGAGCAAATTCCCCTACTCTTTAAATTTTTAAAATTTCCCATCACCCCCCCTTTGCCCCGGGTTTCCCTTTGGCTCACATCCGGTCATTCCCAAAGAGGGGAAAGGGTCCGACCCTTGCCAAAGTTATCGACCAATTTTTTTTAATCAATACTGATGCCAAAATCTTTGCGAAAAATCGCCTTGCACTAACCCCCCTCCTAAGCAAACCCATTCACCTAGACAAGTAGGGTTATTCCCACAAGAGAAGCAAGGATAATACCCTTAAAACTTTACCCTAATTAAAATTATGTCCGTAAGGTAAAATTCCTTTCATGCTCTTTCACTGGGTGCGGAGAAAGCCTTTGACCGGTCGACATCCTTTCCCCCCTCCGGAGCTCTTTCCCCCGCTTGGGGGTAGGCCGATTCTCCTTGAAAGGACTTTGCCTCTATATCGGCCGCGCTCAAATAAGGTTAAAGGGTCACTCCCGCTCCTTCTCCATTTACAATGGTACCCGGGAGGGTTCCCCTCTCCCCTTTATTATACGCTTAGTCAGGAGCACTTTCTTCAGGACATCGCATGAACCCCTCCATCCATGGGATAAGATGTGGCAGTCCTCTGTGAAATGCCGCTTTTGCAGATGACCCTTTAAAGCTATATTCACGATCCCTTTTTCACTCCCTTCCATCCTTTAGGTGCAAAAAAACCCTTTGGGGTACTTTACAAAACCCCAAAGTGAATAGACCAAAAGTGGTCCTAAACACATCTCCCCCCAGAGGAGGTTCCGACTTAAAAAAAATTTCTTTCCTTCTCCTGGGCCCCTTCCCGTCAAATACCTGGGGATTAATTTCCGCGGACCCCCGCAAAAATATTTTACCAAAATTTCCAACACTTCTGAAATCCAGCATCACCTCTCCAGGGGGG
The DNA here is from genome assembly GCA_025379985.1 of Phyllomedusa bahiana. Taxonomy (NCBI): domain Eukaryota; kingdom Metazoa; phylum Chordata; class Amphibia; order Anura; family Hylidae; genus Phyllomedusa; species Phyllomedusa bahiana. Next base: position 138,079 of record JAODAL010004621.1, read on the forward strand.
ATAAAAAAGATTTTTTCCTGGGTGGTCGTATCAACATTCTAAAGATGAACATTTTGCCCAGACTATTTTACCCGTTCCCGACTATACCGATTCTTTTTACCAAAAATTTCTTTTCCACTGCATAGTCTGATTATGCGTTTTAAAAGGGCGCACAAACACCCCAAAAACCGAATATATTGATGAACCCAATCGGGGGGTGGGCTCTCGTCCCAAACTTCAGACCTCTATCTGGCAGCGGGGTATTGGTCAAACCTGGATAGCTTCCCCTAACCCCCGAATAAACTTGGTTCAGATTGGACCCCAACTCAAAGGTCACCCAACTCGGGCCCCCCTGGGGTCCCTCCCAATGGCTTCCCAATAAAGATCGAATCCCTCCCTCTTATGTACAAATAATAGTACAGTACTCAATTCCCCCTTCCCCCTACCCATCCAAAAACGGGAGGGGCCCTCCACAAACCCATTAAACCGGAATTCGGGAATCCCGAGGGACTTAGGGCTGTGGGACTGGGGGGGGGGGGGGGGATAGGGGGGTTTGGTATAAAGGGAAAATTGTACAGAGTGGGGCAATAAAACGACTCAGAACTCAAACCGAATCCAATGCCCCAAGTTTTTCCAAAACGCACTATTACCAACTTAGAAGTCTTTGCGCAGCTTACCAACCCAAATGCATTTTAATAGAAAAACTCTCCCGTTTCGAAGGATGGGGTTCCCTTTGTACCATCTCCTCGCACTTATTCAAGACCTATGACTTAATAACAGGGGGGAACCCCCCTAAAGCCCCTTTCCTGAGAGCCTGGGAAAGGAACATCCAGGGAACTTTTCCAAGAGGAGTGGTCCGGACATTTTACCCTGGCCCGTCGACCTCGGTCTCCCCACAAGAACCCAAAACAACACAAATTATCTCCCCCTGGGGACAAGTCCCTACACTCCTGCACTCTCTCTAATCCCTCAGTCACCAATAATGCGGGGAAAAACACAAAGAGGAAGGAACATGACACATATGGGGGCGGTCCCCTTGCAGCCCCCTTTTGGAACAAAGAAATTTATAAAAAAGCGATCTCTGGTGAAAACTGGATAAGACCCATAACTGACGTTTTGTTAAATAAGTGTGCCCCAAGCCGTTGAAAAATCGTTTTATATCAAAATTTTTGCTTAATGGCTAAACTGTTTATCCCCCAAATATGGCTGTCTCCACACCCCCCTCTAAATCACGACTTGGTTTAGGGGATCCACAAAACTGCAGGGGGAAAAATACGAAGTGACTCACGGGGATTTGAGAGATTCCTTCAACATGGGGGGGGATTTGGTTTAATTTTTGCAACTCAGATCACTACGCAAGATTTTCGCTAGCAGGCAACAAGAACCTGGCACGACCGTACACATGGGTGGTGATGATGGGTCTCTGACTCCCATGGCTGACCCCTCCCTCCTTCCCCTTCCTTAAAGCTGGTTTTTTAATTGTTTTTTTAGTTGGCAGATTAAACTTCCTCTTGCAGTCCCCCTCTTTAAATGATCCAGACACAGGGAAATAGAAACTTATTTTTATGACAGTGTCCTAATGCTCTGGATTACCGGGGGGGCACCAACCCCCGCACTGTTTTTAGCTCTGCGGTACCGACCCCCTTTTGCTCTTCTGAGGGGGGGGGACGGGGCCTTTCCCGAGAAAACCCAAAAGGGGAAAATTTTTCTAAAAAACCCAGCTCCACTGCCCTGATCTCTGGGTTTTATGATTCTAAGCAGCTAAGTACATCCATTTGGTTTCCTACTTACTACCCCCTTTTACGAACGGTGGGATTTGCAAAAAAGTCCCAAATGCTTGCGTCCCATAACTTATGTAACGACTACAGAAATGTGCATGCAATGTACTTTTTTCATAACTAATTCTGTAAAGCATATTGGGGGTTTGTACCACTGTCTGTTTAGTTTCAAATAAAATTTTCCTTTTTTTGATTTACAAAAAAAAAAAAAAAAAAGGTTTTGGCTTTCAGAAGGCAAGGAGGAAAAAAACTTAAAATCAATGGAAGTTCTGAGTACAGTTCGCCACTCGGCTGCACCAAAATCCCCCTGTTTTAATAGTGATCCCGAAAGGGTTTAAGATTTTCCCCCTTTACCCCCGAAAAAAACCCTTTAAATGGGCTGTAAAGACTGATAACATCGCACAACACAGGAAAAAAAACCAAATATCAAAAAAGTCCGAAGTTGGATGTCTTAAACGTTTTCGGGAACAATGCATGACATGCCCAATGATTTTAAAAATGGGAGAAATTTCACATCCACATAACATTCAATCCTTCCCAACTGCGCTAAATACGGGGCGAGACACTTTCCCCTTTACGAAACCACAGCCCCTGAGAACAAGGATTTCTCCCTCCCCCCCCCACAAAGCGGGGATCTGGAAGAAAATTTACCAATTACACAGCGTAATGCGCCAAAAAATGCAAACTTGGGCCCCCCCGCCCCGCCAACCCCCCCCGAAAAACCCCGGGGTAATTTTCGGGGCGAAAAACACCTCAAGTACCAGTGTGACAAACCTAAAAGTACATACGGGAAACAATATATAGTGCTGACCACCCAACAAAAACATGATTGCTGAAAGACCCCACATGAACATAAAAGATAAAATTACATGATTTTCAAAGCAAATAACGAAAAAAAACGATGGGGATCAAAAACCTCAAAAACCATTCCAATGATCATATCCAGAACTATCAATAAAAGGTTTTAAGCCCTCCAAAAAAGAGCTTACTGGGATTTACCATTGCAGAACCCCATCCCTATGGGTTTTAACAGGTTACAGAAAATTTTACAAAAAATTTTTAAAATCTCTTTGGAAACATAAACTGGGCCTCTTGAAATTCATCTCTTCTGGTGTGGTAAATAAAAATAACATTTAAAAACAACAAAAGGTATTTCCACTTTTAAAAATTTTTTACTTTTTTTGGCACATATTTTTCCCCCAAAAAATAATATAAAATATATTTTTAATAATATAATAAAATAATATATTTAATATTTTAAAATATAAAAATAAATATATAAAATATAAATTAAAAAATTTTATATTATATATTTATTTTCAATTATTTTTTGTATCATATTTATGTCAAAGACATTTTTATCAAATATATTATATAAAATATATATTTTATATTATAAATTTTTTTTATTTTTTTTTTGTACTAATTTTATGTCAAAGTACATTGACAAAATATATGTATATATATTTTATAATAAAAATATAAATATAATAATATTAATATATATATATATTATATAAAAATATATATTTTATATAATAATACACATTTAAAGATTTTTATTTATTGGTCATTGCTCTTTTTTTTTATCATTCATATAGAGCGACACATACCATGCATTGGCTAGGATGTCTCTAGTGCAAATCACATAAACCGACCGGTATTTGTCCTGTGTTGTGGGGATGAGTCCTTAGGGGTATACCCTAAACAAATCCAGCAGGGTACAATGGCTACAATAGTAATAGTACTTTTTTTTTTTTTTTTAATAAAGTTTTTGTAAATAACTTTTTTTTTCTTAACTTTTATAATAATTATTCTTTTAATAATTCTAAAATTATATGGTATTTATATGAGGATGTACAAGTCTGTAAATGTGATTTATTCATTAACCCCTTAACAACCCTGGGCGTATGAGTACGTCCCAGGGCCTCTAAGGCTAGGTTCAAACGACTTAACTGCGGGGCGTAATTTCACCCCGCAATTACGCTGTGTGGCCGGGGGCGGGGTGGGAGTGGGGGAGGGAGCGGGGGGCACTTCGCCGGCCCATAGACAATCAAAAATCAAATAATCTCCCTTATGTACAAAATGCAGGAATATAACCATAGACGACAAGAAAAGCATAGAAAAAATATTCCTTTAAAATCTAACTTTTATTAATCAATCATTTAAAATATCAATACCCCTATACTACAAAATTTGGGAAAACTACAAACCAACATGAAAAATCTGTCTCCTATAAATCTAAAAAGTTGGTACTGTTTTCCCAAAGCAGAGAACCCGCCCCAAAAAGGGGACCCCCACCCAGTACCTAAGAAAATCCCTCAAACTTACCCTACCCTATCCTCTGTGTGTAGGGGAAGTGTCAAAATGTAAGGGGAAAAAAAATTGGAAAGTATTGTTAAAAAATTCTTAAAAAGAATTCCGTTATAAACGATACACCTAAATATCCCAATACGAACACCTATATATCCCAAACGCGTTTTTGTCCCGATTCCAGGGACTCCTCAGTGATCAACAATAGCCAATGTATATATTCAATCTTATCAACAATACATTTTCAAAAAGAAGTAAACCTTTAACCCTCCACCGGAATTCAAATGGAGGTAAAATAATCAACTGGTACCGAAAGGAGATGGATACACCCACTTTTTTTAGAAATGTATTGTTGATTAAGATTGAATATATACATTGAGCTATTGGTGACTCACTGAGGAGTCCTTGGAATCGGGACGAAACGCGTTTGGGATATATAGGTGTATCGATATTGGGATATTTAGGTGTATCGATATAACGGAATTCTTTTTAAGAATTTATAACAATACTTTCCAATTTTTTTTCCCCTTACATTATTGACACTTCCCCTACACACAGAGGATAGGGTAGGGTAAGTTTGAGGGATATCTTAGGTACTGGGTGGGGTCGCCCTTTTTGGGGCAGGTTCTCTGCATTGGAACAGTACCAACATTTAGAGTATAGGAGACAGATTTTCATGTTGGTTTGTAGTGTCCCTAATTGTAGTATAGGGGTATTGATATTTTAAATGATTGATTAATAAAAGTTAGATTTTAAAGGAATATTTTTTCTATGCTTTTCTTGTTGTCTATGGTTATATTCCTGCATTTTGTACATAAGGGAGATTATTTGATTTTTGCTTTTGAAGTGTCTGTATAAATGGCAGGGTTCATTTCTACTAATATAGACTCCAGTGGTTGGTTACAGGAAGCACATGAAGTTTTTTCAGACAAAGCATTAGCATCACCCGCCTATGCTCCTACTATTAAGTTGGCATTTAGGGATCTGACAGGTATTCATAAAGACTACGCCACCTCTTGGTGGGAAATACAGTCTTTGGAACATTACATACAGCAGAAGATTGTTCCCAGAGGTTTGCGAATCACACTCTCACCAGCAGAAAGATTAAGATCAGATACTGTGCTGGCAAGTTGGGAGAAAGAAGCCATAGAATCATCCCTACGCTTTATGCAAATACTGTTAGAGGAAGAGAAAAGGAGATTTGAGAAATTGAAAGAGAATCTTAGAACACAGTCAGAACTTACGTTAAAATTTAAATCTGAACCTGACTTTGATACAAGGGAGGTTGAGTTACGTAATAAAATTCAGAGGCATCAGGGGTATATTAAGGAACGGAAACATAACCTTTTCTTAAGAGATCTGGCTGATTTCAAAGAGGGGAGAGCATACTCCTTTCTATCAAAAAAAAACCTCAAGGGCTGAACCCCTTTTTGAGGCAAATTCTCTGAGTCAGAAAGGAGATATTCTTTTGGGCTCGAGGGGGCGGGGAAAGGCAGGGAAGGAAAGGGGGAAAAACTAAAATAAAAAAAATCAGGGAATGTTGTTCGGGTCATCATCCTCCTCTAGGGGGGCCTTTTTTAACAACCCCCTCCCAATATCCCCTGGGGAACAAGGATCAGCCCCAATGATGAAATTGGGGAATGACTCAGATCATCAAGTCTCCCAACGTGACTTTTTCCGATATTTTGAGAAAAAGTATTAAGAGGGGGCTCACATTTTCCCCAACCAAAATTTAGAGAAATTCGAAGGGCAAGGATCTTCTTTGTTCATGCAAAGGGTGAAAGGGCAATTTTTTTCATAAGAAAGTTTCTAAGGAGTGTGAAAATTGGGGTTTTAAAGAGTATTTACTGGGTTTTTAGGAAATTTAGTTGGTTGATGACGAAGAAGAGAGACCAATGGGGAGGGGTTCCTTTTTACCCCGTTATTAAAAAGAGGGAACAACGCACCCACCTCCCCAACCATATTCTTGCATCGATTTCCCTTTTTAAAGGTGATTGGTAGTTGAGTGTCTCAGTGAAATCAGAAATGGACCTAATAATCTGTCCAAACATAAAGACAGGCTTGAGTGATTGGAGAAAGACACCTCAATCATCATTAAGCCGGGGATAAGGGGGGGAATGTATTTTTTTTGGATGTCCACCAATACAAAAAATGTACTGGGCCTCCTACGGGACAGGGCGGGGATGGACACTTAGAAAAGATCCTACAATACCATTTTGGACAATTGAAAACTATGCTGGGCAGGTTTATGTAATCAGTGATAAGCAAACAGAATATGGTTCCTTTTACCTGAATTTCCAAGAAGGGCAACCTTCTATAGTCTGCCGAAAGTACATAAAGGGGTTAATCCCCTTAAGGGCAGACCAATAGTGTCAGGTATAGGAAGTCTAACCCAGAACGTGGGTGTTTATGTCGACAAGAATTTGAGGGATTTTGTAACTTCTTTACCTTCTTATATTAGGGACACGTCGGACTTGCTCCTCAAATTAGAGGGTGTGGTGGTTGATGAAGATGTCCTACTGTGCAGCATAGATGTGGAAGCTTTGTATTCTTCAATTCCGCATGAAAAAGGGCTGGAAGCGATGAAATATTTCCTTGACAGTAGAGGGATTCAGTTCAGAAATCATAATGAATTCATACTGTCCTTACTTAGTTTCTCCTTGGAGAACAATATATTTGTTTTCGATCGTAAGATCTACACACCAGCATCAGGGGCACTGCGATGGGGAGCCCGATGGCCCCCACATACGCAAATCTGCTCCTGGGCTGGTGGGAGAACACGATTGTCTTCAATGAGGACGATGAGAATGTTTGGACAGACCATGTCGTCTTATGGGCGCGTTTCATAGACGACATTTTTGTACTGTGGAGAGGAGATATGTCGACGTTTGCTGCATTTGTGGGGTCTCTAAACCAGAACTCAATAAGTTTGAAATTTACGTTTTCCTCTAATGAATACACCATACCCTTTTTGGACTTAACAATATCAAAGAACATCGATCACACATTGAGCACTAAGGTCTACAGGAAAGATACCGCCACCAACAGCCTCCTGAGATGGGACAGCTGTCATCCCAGACCCCTCATGAGAGGGATCCCTCGAGGGCAATACCTGCGGCTTAGGAGGAATTGCTCGGATATTACTATTTTTAAGAGTCAAGCCAAGGATCTGGAGGAAAGATTTAGAGTAAGGGGCTATCCTAAGTCATCCCTTAAAGAAGCTTACAAAAAGGCGATCCATGAAGATCGGGTGAGTCTCCTCGTCCCTAAGATAAAGGAGGCTGACTCTGCGAGTGGTATAAGAAATGATCTGCGGATCATTGTAGAGTATAACTCCCAGGCAGACAAGGTATATGAGACTGTGAGGAAATACTGGGGGGTCCTATTGCAAGATGAGACCTTGAAAGAGATATTGCCCGCTGTACCATCAATTACTTACCACAAGGGGCGGAGCCTACGGGACCGCTTTGTAAGAAGCCATTTTGTAGCCCCACAAAGGGAGACATGGTTGGGTAGGCAACCTAATGGGTGCTTTAAATGTGGCACCTGTAAATTTTGTCAATATGTGATCAACAGCAAAACATTTGGAGGTGGTGAAAGTCCCTCCAAATATAACATCAAAGAATTCATCAATTGTACGTCTGTCTGGGTTATCTACATGGCCACGTGTCCCTGTGGACTAAATTATGTGGGCAAAACACGCCGTGAATTTAGGAGGAGGATAGGAGATCATATCGGTGATATTAAAAACCAACGTGATACACCGATTGCGCGACATGTCTGGGAAAGACATGGTGGGAAGGTAGATGCGATGCAATTTAAAGGTATTGACATAGGGAAACCTGCAGTCAGAGGAGGGGATTGGGACAAGGTGATTTTGCAGAGGGAGACACAATGGATTTATAGGCTAAACAGTGTCTATCTGAAGGGTCTGAATGAGTCACTCTTGTTCACATGTTTCCTGTGACATCTTGTCTGGTTTCGATATATTTTTTCATGAGCTCTGATAAAAATACAGACTCCCTAGAAAAGTTTGTGATTTTATGCCCAAAACCTATATGATGGATCCATCTATACCATTAAGTACTCACATTTATATATTTTAGGGTACACCTGCTGTATGCTGGTTCATGGTCAGATTTTATTCTTTGTAAGTTTGATATTTTCCTAAATCTGAGGTATGCTAGGGAATTGAGCATTTTTTTGCTGGCTAATACATCAACGATTGATTAGACTAATGTTCGGCACAGGCGCAGCTTGATCTTAAACATAGTATACGGTAGAGGCACTCAGTGACGCTGTAATACATGCTAATTATGCCTCTGACCTGGACGCTTGTGTTCACGGCGATACGGGTGGTTTGTGCATGCGCAGACTCGATCAATCGATGTCCGTTCTAGCGTATGTGCAGTAGGCGTGTTTGAAGCGAGAGCGGTCATATCTTTAAACTCTTGACATGCGCAGTGCCTTATGGCAGACGCCGTATGTATGACCGGCTGTAACTGGACTACAGGTGTTAGTGAGTATGAATGTAGGAGTTAGGGGGCGTTGTTTCTTAAGGGAGGAGCTGGAAAGGTATAATTACCTGCGGTTTCTCCAACTAGTGGTGGGACTCTTTGACACCAACACTCTTTGTTCCCATCAGGAGGAGTGACACCAACTCTTACAGGTACCTGACTACTGCTTTGCTTTTAGAGGAATAATGGTGGAGGGTTAGGTACTTTGTTGTTATGTGATATGGTTCTTCTGTCTCACTGATACATCTATGATCATTTTTCAGATTGATATTAAGGGGATACACCATCTCCGGTAGGTACCAGTTGATTATTTTACCTCCATAGGAATTACGGTGGAGGTTCAGGTACCTTCTTTTTGAAATGTATTGTTGATTAAGATTGAATATATACATTGAGCTATTGTTGACTCACTGAGGAGTCCCTGGAATCGGGACGAAACGTGTTTGGGATATATAGGTGTATCGATATTGGGATATTTAGGTGTATCGATATAACGGAATTCTTTTTAAGAATTTATAACAATACTTTCCAATTTTTTTTCCCCTTACATTATTGACACTTCCCCTACACACAGAGGATAGGGTAGGGTAAGTTTGAGGGATATCTTAGGTACTGGGTGGGGTCGCCCTTTTTGGGGCGGGTTCTCTGCATTGGAACAGTACCAACATTTAGAGTATAGGAGACAGATTTTCATGTTGGTTTGTAGTGTCCCTAATTGTAGTATAGGGGTATTGATATTTTAAATGATTGATTAATAAAAGTTAGATTTTAAAGGAATATTTTTTCTATGCTTTTCTTGTTGCCCATAGAAAATCACTGCTAGCGGCACGTATACGCCGCTAGAAAGTGACATGTCAATTATCTCCCCACCCGGCGGCTTCGCCTGGCGGGGAGAGGAGACATAACCCATAGTTCTCTATGAGAACTGTGAATTACCATAATGAATGGGCCGTTTTCGGCCCATAATTGGCACACTCCGGCGCGTAATTACGGACCGAAATACGGCCCATTTTAAGCCATGTGAACATAGCCTAAGAGGCTTTGCAGGGGGATCACTCCGCGACCCCCCCGCACAGCCGGCGAGTGTTAGTGGCTAATCGCCGCTAATACCGGCCGTTACAGCGCGAACGGGTAGCGTCACCCGCCCGCGCTGTTTAACCCATCAGACACCGCTGCAAAGATGGCCGCGGTGTCTGAATGAATGACGATCGGTGCGCCGCACCGATCTTGAGGGTGATCGGCACCGCCACAGCATAGCTGCAGTGATCAGACCCACGGCATGGCAGCGGAAGCCTTGGGAAGGCTCCTGTCACTTCCATGTCCTGGTTTGCCCCACTTCCGTCTGCAGACAGGAAGTGGGGAAACCGCCATCTTGGTACACTCTAATGCATTGCCTATGCAATGCATTAGACTGTATTGACAATTGCGCCACCTAGTGGTCAAGTACCATAGGTGGCCTCAATGTTAAAGTAAAAAAAAAATAAATAAAGTTTTACAGTACAAAAAAAAAAGTATTAAAAGTTCAAATCACCCCCCTTTCCACATTTTACAAATAAAAACAATAAAATAATAAAAAAAGTTACACATATTTGGTATCGTCGCGTCTGAAAAACTCTGATCTATAAAAATATAACATCATTTATCCTGTGCGCTGAACACCGTAGAAGAAAAAAATTCCAAACGCCAAAATTGCGTTTTTTTATCATTTTATGTCACTTAAAAAATGGAATAAAAGTGATCAAAAAAACCGCATCCATTCCAAACTGCTAGCGATAAAAAGTACACTTCAGCCAGCAAAAATTGCACCCTCACTGACGTCCGTAGATGTTAGTACAAAAAAGTTATTGGTCGCACAAACTGGCGCCGCGGCGCAAATTTATAAAATAGAAAACGTTTGGAATTTTTGTACGGTACCAAAACATAACGGAAACCCTACATGTTTGGTATTGCCGGATGCGTAACAACGTGTAGAATACAGAAAACACATCGTATTGACCAAAGATTGAACGCCGTAAAAGCAAAACCCCCGCAAACATGGCGGAAATAGGTTTTTTTTCACAATTTGTCCCACTTGGAATTTTTTTGCGGTTTCCCTGTATATTCTATAGTATAGTGAATAACACCATTAGAAAGTACATCTTGTCCCGCAAAATAAAAACCCTCATATGTCTATGTAGGTGGAAAAATAAAAAAGTTATGGCTCTGAGAATGCGAGGAGGGAAAAACGAACGTGTCAACACGCCAGGTCCTTAAGGGGTTAATCTATTTTTTTTTTTTTTTTACCCAATTGTTCCCTCACCCTTTGACCCTTGTTGGATATGTGCAGACCTGGCAGTTTTTTGTATTTAACCCCATGGGTCTAGCACATTGCTAGAAACCTCCATCTTTGTACAGTCTAATGCATTGTCTATATAATGCATTAGACTGTATTAACAGAAATAAAGTTTTAAAGTACAAAAAAAAAGTATTAAAAGTTCAAATCATCCCCCTTTCCCCATTTTACAAATAAAAACAATAAAATAATAAAAAGTTACACATATTTGGTATCACCCTATCCAAAAAATTCAGATCTATAAAAATATAACAATTTATCCCTTACGCTAAACACCGTAGAAAAAAATTCCAAACGCCAAAATAGCGTTTTTTGGTCATTTTACGTCGCATAAAAATTGGAATAAAAGTGATCAAAAAAGTCGCATGCGTTCCAAACTGCTAGCAATAAATAGTACGCTTCAGCCCGCAAAAATGCCCCCTCACTGATGTCTGTTAGGGTGTTAGTACAAAAAGTTAATGGTCGCCTCAAAATTCGCCACGGCGCAAATTTCAAAAATAGAATGAGCTGCTGAGGACATCAGGTCTGTAGCTATAGCGACCTGAGGAGCTGATGCAGCCCACACAAGAGGGGATATCTAGGAATAGGTAGGATATGGTTAATGGACACATATTGCAAAGTGACTTGTTTTTTGCAAGTTCTGTAACATAAAAAGCAATCCTTGTAGTGAGACAACCCCTTTAAGGAAAGAGAGCTGAACTCTCCAGTGCCCTCTGTTGGATGTAGCATTCCGCAAGACATATGTGACTCACTAAGCAAAAGGGATTGAAGCCATTACCAGTTTAATTTATCTGCGTACAGCTGTTTCTGGGTGTTGCCCCTTATCAATCCATCCAATAGATGGCGCTGGAGAGTTCAGCTCTCTTCCCATAAGCCTTTTGAAATATTCAAATACCTAGTGGGGTGTAAAATGTGATAAATCCCCACACACCGGCATGGTGATTCTCCCTATTGAGCTACCTTACCCCTTTTGAGCCACAACCAACGCCTCTCACCTAGCCAGCCAGTAAGTTCTACCCTGCACTTATGAGGCAAGCCCCTGAAACAGCTGTATGCAGATGAACTAAATGGCATGGCTTGAATCCTTTTGACATGGAAGGCTCAGTGAGTCACATGTGACTTGAGGATTGCTATATCCAATAGATAGCAATTGAGAATTCAGCTGTCTTCCAATAAGCCATTTGAAATATTCAAATACCTAGTGGTGTGTAAAAGGCAATTAATCCCTACACACTGACATGGTGCTTCTCCCTAATGAAATACATTACCCCTTCTATGTCACTATCTGTAGAAATCCAATTGCATGTAGCATCGCCTGGTGTCAAATATACTCAGATGTAATAATGTAAGTCAGGACTGGGTAAGATATAAACTCCTAAATGTGGCCGAGGGGTTAAGGAGCCCACTGAGGTACAAGATCATTGTATTTTAGTTGTAGGCGATAGCACGCTAGCAGTTTTCTGCTATCTAGCACTGCTATGTGGATTCTTTGATAGATGGCGCTAGGACTGCCATAAGTGATGTGAGAGCCCATACAAAATAAGAGTCTTGGTCCTGTGTCCATTACCACTTCCTAGCTTTCACCATTTTAGCAGGTCCCTTTTTATTTCAATTTGATCAGGTCTGGAGTATTGCCCTGATGATAACCCTATATGATGCAATTATTTATACCTTTACCTATTGCTACTTCTGCTTACTGTCATTAGGGGGTCCATCACATTTGGTAGACATAAACGAGGAACTGTCCTGGGCGGAGCAAGCAGCCATAGTATATTAGCCACAGCAGAAGATACGTGGCCCAGAATCTGAGGAAACCCACCTAGGTCAAAGAGCATAGTACTGTACTATGTGGATTCTATGATATATGGCACTATTAGTTAAACCTTTACTTGTTATTTATGCTACTTTTTATGATTTATTTAATTAGTTGTTATGGCATATCAGATTTTGATATGGTGCTATATATTCTGCTGTAGCTTATTCATTTGTATGTTTAGTTTTGTTTTAAAGTTTATTTTCCGATCACATCTTTATGTCATTCACAGATATATTGGCCTGAAAGGTGGTGGATTTAGGTGACAACAACCAATGGTCATTATCATAGTTACCATTTGACAGTAGCATATGCTGTGCCTTTGTTAAACAGTATCCTACGCCTGATATTTCATAGTATTATACAATGATGTAGAGTCTACATGCCAGCACTTTCTGGTCAGTGGTGGTTCGACAGTTGTGCCCCCCCATTCTCCTTTTCCTGAATGAAGCTATGTTGCAACTCTCTACCCAGCAAATCGAAGAGCAGATAAAGCTGTACTATAGCATCTCAATTTTTGAGGATCATGGGGTACTGGCATTTGGGATTAGCTTCTTCCAAACATATGTACTTGCAAACATCCGCTTAGTGCATCCATGTTGTGATAAAGAAGTGAGCTTGTTTGAGATCATCCCCTAGAATAGGAGAAAATTACTGGTCGTAAAATGCAACAGAAATGGAAAGTAACAGAATAATTTCTGAAAATACTTTATTGACCTGGTAAATCACTGTTGGTATAAGTATAATGTTGAGGGCACGGAGCTGAGTGCACCAACATGAGGCAATAAATGAGTGATTTAGAAGGATATGTATCATTTTTCTGAGTGGATATGAGGTCAGTTTTCCGGTTACTGGAACCTGCTTATTAAAGCAAATATAAGCGAACACAATCTCTGTGCCATAGAATAGTTTCTAGAGAAAATTAGTATTTTCCCATTTGCTTATCTCTGCCTGTCCTCATTATATGACATTATTACGCTGCCTTTTATCTGCTTGAAAAGTAATTTAAAAGTCCTTCGAAATTCAGATGTCACATCTTGGAACATCAATGTCAACAAGTGATACAGTGTTATGTGTAGAAATGATTCATATAAATATTGATGTCTGATATGAATTTTCTGTTGTGATAAGCCCTAGAAAAAGCTTCTTTATTATACTGCCTGAAGGATACATACAGTCAAATACCAGTTAAGTAGCCTTCAACACATATCCACTTGTAGTAACAAGAAAAACAACAGATTTTAATATGTTAGCATTTTGGCAAAAAATAAACTAATATTTAGAAACCTAATTGGAAAAAAAAGTATGCCCCTATTGAACAAGCCACAAAAGTCCTGGAACAGAAATAATTTGAAATGATTAAGCCAAAGTAGATACAGTGGGAAAAATAAGTATTTGATACACTGGGGATTTTGCAGGTTTTCCCTCCTACGAACAATGGAGAGGTATATAATTTTTATCGTAGGTACATTTGAACTGCGAGGGACAGAATCTTAAAAAAAATCCAGAAAAACACATTGTTTGATTTTTGAATAATTAATTTTATTGCATGAAATAAATATTTTATACAATAGAAAAACAGAACATAATATTTAGTATAGAAACCTTTGTTAGTAATTATAGAGGTCAGATGTTTCCTGTAGTTCTTGACCAAGTTGCACACACTGCAGCAGGGATTTTGTCCCACTCCTCCATACAGATCTTCTCCAGATCTTTCAGATTTTGGTGCTGTCACTGAGCTAAATTGATTTTCAGTTCCCTCCCTCCTTGAAATGCTTCTTATGGAGCCACTCCTTAGTTGCCCTGGCTGTGTGTTTTGGGTCATTGTCCTGTTAGAAGACCCATCCACGACTCATCTTCAGTGCTCTTACTGAGGGAAGAAGGTTGTTGGCCAAAATCTAGCGATACATGGCCCCATTTATCCTCCCTTTAATACAGCGCAGTCGTCCTATCCGCTTTGCAGAAAAACACCCCCAAGGTATGATGTTTCAACCCCAATGCTTCACGGTTGGGATGGTGTTCTTGGGGATGTACTCATCCTTCTCCCTCCAAACATGGGAAGTGAAATTGATACCAAAAAGTTCCATTTTGGTCTTATCTGACCAAATGACCTTGTCCTATGCTTCCTCTGGATCATCCAGGTGGTCATTGGAGAATTTCAAATGGGCCTGGACATGTGCTGGTGTGAACAGGGGGACTTTGCGTGCCCTGCAAGATTTTAATCCATGATGGTGTAGTACATTACTAATATTTGAGACTGTGGTCCCAGCTAAATTCATGTCATTGACCAGGTCCTCCCATGTAGTTCTGAGCTGATTCCTGCCCTTTCTCAGAATCATCCTTACTCCAGGCAAGATCTTGCACGGAGCCCCAAACCAAGGATGATTCATAGTCATCTTGTATTTTCTTCTATTTTCTAATAATTGCACCCACAGTTGCTACCTTCTCACCTAGCTGCTTGCCTATTGTCCTGTAGCCCATCCCAGGTTTGTACCAGTCTACAGTTTTGTCTCTGGTGTCTTTAAACAGCTCTTGGTCTTGTCCATGGTGAAGAGGTTGGAGAGTGATTGATTGTGTGGACAGGTGTATTTTATAAAAATAACGAGTTCAAACAGGTGCAATTAATACCAGTAATAAGCAGGAGGAGGAAGATTTCTTAAAGAAAAGCTAACAGGTCTGTGATAGCCAGAATTCTTCTTGGTTGGTAGGTGATCAAATACTTATTTCAAGCAATAAAATGCAAATTAATTATTTAAAAATCATATAATGTGATTTTCTGGATTTTTTTTTAGATTCTGTCTCTCACAGTTGAAGTGCATCTACCATAAAAAATGAAAACCTCTCCATTCTTTGTAGGTGGGAAAACTTGCAAAAATCGCCATTGTATCAAATACTTATCCTCCCCCCCCCCGTATGTCATCAAGCACAGCGCCATGTTTCGCAAACACCAAACTCTTCATTATGCTACAAACCATAATGTGTCCTTCTGCAATGAGGTGGAGAGGACCTCCAAGGCTGTGCTGTAGAGCTGGTGAACTGTAGGTTGTGGATTGTGATGGTGGGGCTTTTCCCAGAGCGAAGGAGGTTGCCAGTTGAAGCAATCTTGAGTTATGGCTATTTTATAAAA